>CM065390.1:40722500-40767500 GCA_033060915.1 Euryodendron excelsum | reverse complement strand
GAGTTCTTCCCAAACTCTCAATCCTAAGTGCAAGTACACTCAAACTTATATGTGGTTTTTTCAATAACACAAACTCACTGAGTTACAACCATAGTTACCGGGAAATTCATTTGGAAAGGAAAGCGGGTACGATTTAAGTTTGGGAAACGTTTCACAATTGCTTAGTAAACGTTTCGAAAATCTTAGGAAACATTTAAAATATTTTGGGATATTTAACGGAAACTCTTGGGAAACCGGTGGGAAACTATTTGAAAACTTTTAGTATTGATTTTTATACATTGTTTCCTTGAGTACCAACTAAGTATCTATTGAATTATTCATATTAATTCCCAATAATTTTCCTAAAGTTTCCTTTATGTTTTGAAAAAGCTTTTTACTAAGAAGCTTATTAAGCTTCCCAATTGATAATCATTTCCCTGCTTCCCATTTCCCCTATAGTTTTGAAAGAGGGAACCTATATGTTTAGCCACATATCCTGCTTCCGTTTCCCCTAGCATTTCCCGCTTGTGTTTCCGCTTCCTATTTTGGGGACTATGGTAGAGTAAAATGGTAGAGTTTTATACAATGGGTAACTCTCACAAAGAGTAAATATGCAAGTTTCAACTCAATAAATAACCCCCCAAGTGAAGAACAAACAGAATTTGCACAAAAGCTCAGAAAAATGTCTTTTGATTCTTGAAGTTCAACACTTATTGTGACAACCCGGGTTTTCCAGACCTTTAAATTAAATAAGTGACTAAAATAAACTCAAAGAATCGTGTTTCCAACAACTCAACTTTAATTATTTCCCCAAAAGATCTCTAAAGTAATACAACTTCAATAAACTCCAACTAATGTCCTCAAAATGAAAAACAATTGATTACAATGTCTTCAAAGATCCTACTATAGTCAAACAAATAATCCAATCAATCTATTATCTCTAAGGAGATATGCTCTAAATTCTAGTCTCTGCTCATTTCGTTTCAGCCTCAAAAATCAAATTTCAACTGAGAAGTATATAATACGAACGGGAGTACAAGTTGTCACGCCTGATTTCCCATGTTCAGAAATTTTCAAGTGGCGCGATGTAGATCACTCGCTAGTCCCACATCGATTGCATTAACGCCGTAAATGAGGGACCAACAGGTGGTCGAAATGCTATAGTCTAAATAATAAAATTTTGGTCTCCAAAATAACACACTAACCTATACCTCATCACTATATCTCATTACAATCATCCGGTGTCTACGCACCCCTCAAACCAAAATCTAAATAGTTTCAAAATCCTACTAAATGGGGAAGAAGACAACTGGATCTTGGGGTTTCACTTGCAGCATTTCTCAATCTACAACATAGTTCCTGAAAATTTCTACTACAGTTCTTATCATGTTTACCACTTTGCCATCTAAAATGTTGCCCATAAAACGGGTTAAGCTGTAAAGCCTAGTAGTAATCTATTATCCAACATACAATGAGTTTAAATTTTCATAAAATAGTGTTTAACTAATTTATGAGATAGCAAATGAAAAAAACAATTTCAAAATCAGGACAAGTGTTGCCATACTCGATGATAAACAAAATTATATAAGATATATTAAAAATTTCAGCACGTCATGTAAAATTCGGTAAAGTCATGATATTTCAACAAGCAATTGTTCATTTCTTTACTGTGCTCAAGATACCACCCTATCTCCCCTTTCTGTATACCAATTCTTAAACCGGGTAGCACGGTTCTTTAACCCTATTTAAGGTCTGGGCCAGGACTAAGCCCGCATCGGTCTGGACTTCAGACCAAGTCCTCATTAGTCTAGACTTATGACTAACCCCGCATCAGTCTGGGCTCAAAACCAAGTCCGCATAGGTCTGGACTTACAACCAAGCCTGCATCAGTCTAGACTTCGGACCATAATCTCTCAATTCATTTCCATAACCATATTACTCAATCTAATAATAAACAATTCATTTGCTATCTCAGGTATGACAGTTGAAAGCATACAGCAGTATAGTTCAGAAAGAGCGTAATAAGAAATCATGCTTCTCAATTCAAATAATTGTATAGTTCAAAATACGTATATCAAAATGAAATAAGCATATTATTACTCTGAATTGGTACCCCGACTTAATCATCCGAGTTTACTAAGGTAGTCCTCTTGAATTCATCTCAGTTTATATGCAACTCTGCCAAGTGCAATCGTTTATTAACAACAGCTCAAGTATCTTGCTATATGGTGTAAAGACTCTCTAACAATCCTAAGTTTATTCATCGTTACGTAGAATAACCAAAATGCTCTCATGGCCCATTCGACCTAATGAGTATGAAATCTATCGTCTTTTAGGTTCGAAAATCCTAAACACATATAAGGTTTATTCAACGTCCTTCGAAAATATTTTATGTAATAGCCTTTAGCACTTTAAATTTATTAAAATAAATAGTCCAGGTAATTTTTTGAGATTATCCGTGTAATTTATATGAAATTCTAGACAACTAAAAATTTTTAGAAAATGCTAATTAATTTCTAAAATTGTCACAATTGATCTCTAAAATTAGTATTGTAAAATATTAGCTCAAATAAATCATTTCTTTAATTTCTTATATTTATATTTTATAGAGAAAGCAGGTATATTATTATTTTTTTTTGGTTTGAAATGTTCAAAAATACATAACAATTCGTAGATATTTTCGAAACATACCCACTCTCCTTCTAGAGTTTGTAAATGAGTAAAATCAAGCCACATAGAATTTGTAGAAATTTAGAATTTGTAACAAGAATCCATTGTTCAAAACATGCTTCAATTACAAATCAAGAAAAATATATAGAGTTTTCGGATTGGCCCAAACACAATATAAATGAACTCTACATTCTTTGTGGGACCCACTGGTCTAAATCACAGCCCAAAATCATGGTTGGGCCTTGCTTGGCTCATCAGCTTCTTCCTATTTTTGCTCGATTTTGACACCCTTCAGTAAATTAAGTTTTTCTCCCTCGTTTCTTAATGAAATCGAGTGATTCTTGAGCCTAATTCATACTACTTGAAAAGTTCTACAACTTTCCTGTTTTAAGAATTCTCATTTGGCATCCTTTATCTCTCCAAAAACAGCTTCAAAGTTCACGCTTCTGCCCAGATTTTCTGTGCAGACCTGCAAGCCCATTCTTTTCCTTTTTCTTCCACTACCCCAGCTGTTATAAGACCATGCATGACTGAATTAACATGATTACCACTTAGCCTACTAATCTAATGCATCCTAATCTAAGAGAATGCTAAGATTTAATATGCATGAACTTGGATTGCAAATTTTTTGTAAAACTCCAATCATTTTGTTTACGAACTACCTGAGCCACCATGGCCAGGTTCTAAGATTAAATTTACTCCCAGGAATTACCTTTTAGTGTTAAAATACAGTTTTGTTCAATGATTTTCAAGTTCATAATTTCCTAAACTTTTTCTTCCTTGCCGGTTTCCGTGGTGTTCCGGCCATTCTTATAACTTTCTGGCCAATGTTTACTACATGCATGCATGTCTATACAAGTAAAAACAATAGAGCTGAAATGCTCTTACCTTATGTTGGCAAAGCCTTGATTCAGGCTGCCTTCCTTTCCTTCTCCTTCAGCCAAAATCCCTCTCTATTTCTCTCTTTCTCTTCACACAAACTAAGCCTTTGCCCTTTGGATTCCTAAAGCATTTGTAACACTATAGATGCATGCAGTTAGGTGGTGTCTTGAGAAGATAAATTGGACAAGCGTCCAATGGATCAACAAGCATGCTCCCCACTCCTTTCTTTCTTTTGTCTTCTTCTTCATTCCTCACCAACGACCAGCTCTATCTCTCTAGGTGGTATCTTGAGAAGATAAATTGGACAAGTGTCCAATGGATCAACAAGCATGCTCCCCACTCCTGCCTTTCTTTTGTCTTCTTCTTCATTCCTCTCCAACGACCTGCTCTCTCTCTCTCTCTCTCTCTCTCTCTCTCTCTCTCTCTCTCTCTCTCTCTCTCTCTCTTCATTTCTTTTCTTTATTTTAACTCCTTCTCCCATGCACCGAACATCTACCCAAACTCTCTCCTTTCTTTCGTCTTTCTTTTCTTCCCCATGCATGGATCCACTCTAATTCTCTATTATATATTCCTCCCTTGAAAGACTAACCCACAATCATTATATACATACATATATAGTGATTGAACCTGTATGATACCACAAGCCTGACTTACACTTTCTTTATCATTTATTTTTTTTTTAAATACTAGGTTTTACACAAGTGCTTATATCAGGACAATTAAAACGGTGCTCGATAATCAGTCAAATCAGTTCAAAAGAACAAATGATGGGATCAATGATAGTAAATCATGACAAATAATATGTATATTAATCATGCCAATGTTTCAGTCATTTCAATATTTCATCAGAGCCCAATACCTGGCCCTACTGAGCACCATGCTACACGCCACCCGTGCCACATAACAATACCCAATTCCAATAACCAATACCCCGTAGAGTCAATCTTCCATACCAAGTCTGGAAGTACGGCCCAACCATTTCCAATGACATTAATAAATTGACCAACGGGTGCGTTTAAACATGCACTAATTAGTTCCACGGCACATCAAGCATAACAAAATCCAATTATTCAAAAACATTATTATCATCGAGTTCAACAATGAATACGATAGTCTAGGATGTGCCAGAAGAAACTTAACAATCCAAAAACCATATAATGACGGAATTTAACGAGCACAAATATACAAGAGGAATACAATTCAAAAATAATAGGAATCTACTCTTTGCAAAGAGATTTGGAAAGAAGCATATTGTATACAACCGGTTACCTCAAATACGTTCCACTTTTCTCGTAAAGAGCGCCATACAACTCGAATTATTGTGTTAAATATCACAATTAATGCCAATGTCATAAAGTATACTTATTCTTGATCTTTAATGCACATCGGTTCGGATTTTTTAAAACAAATTCGATGATGGTAACCATGTCTAAAATTTATGAAACTTCCCAAAATTCAAGGTTTATTATGTTGAGAATATTGTCCTAAAACAGATCCTTCAAACTCCAACAGCTTATTAGTTATCAAAAAAAAAAAAACTCCAACAGCTTATAGGATTCAACATCAACATTCATTTAGCTCTCTAATCTGCCAATTCCGACCTAAGCTTGATATATTGACAATAACTTCATGAACTTGTATCAATAAATTCCCAAATTTGTGGATATGAAACTAGACACTTTAGCGAGTATCCATAACAAATTGCATATTTATTGAGCTTGTTTAAGTATGTATTTTTTATTTCACAAAACAGAACAGTGCTGCTGAAATGAAAATTCAGCAGTGGTTGGTCCAACTTTGAGAGGTTCTTAGCATAGGCAAACCATATCACATTGATCTGAAATTTGGTACACACTCTCATCCAAATCTCCAATAGATGCAGTAAAAACTGCATAAGGTTTTAAGTACTCTAACTTGGTCAAATGTACTATCAAACTGGGGGTCACAGTACAAAGCATCGGGATTCAGCATTGACAGTCCAACTTCAAAAATTTGCCAAAATTCAAAAATTCAATATTTTTTAGTGAGACCAAATCCCAAATTACCATTATAACTCGAACTTCAGGTGTTTAAAGATTCATCTCTAAATAACATTTTAGATAGATTAATTCTTAAAAAAACCATAGCCCTGCAGATTTCTCTGTGTCAGATTTGTCTTACCAGACTTCAAACAAACATATCTCCTTCATGCCAAATCAGAAAATAATCCATTACCTATGGTTTGACAGCTTCAACAGTCGATTTTTTAATTGTTCAAATTTCATTTTCAGATGCAAAGGATTCCAATAACTACGATAGAAAATATATTGACTGCTTCAGCAAGCTATTAACCTAATCACCAACTCAATGCTTGTTAAATATCAACTCAAAATCATACTCTCTAACTTGCATGCTATCCTACATGCCATCGATGAATAATACCATTAAAGAAAAGGGTATTACTCTTCTTCTCACGGCTACCAGCAACCCCTTTCCTCTTTACAGCAGCCCCTACATTAGACAAGTAGAGAGTGCAAGAAAGGCTACCAACAACTCAATGCTTGTTAAATATCAACTCAATGCTACAACCCCTACATTAGACAACTCCTCTCTTCTCCAACACCTTCATTTTCTACTCCTCTTTCTCTTCAAAACCAACCCATAACAACCTATAAAAATTCAAAACAGTGCTGCTACTTAGCAGCAGCACCAAAATAAGCAATCTCTTGCCCTTCATTTGTTTGATTCCATTCCTTCTCTCAACCTGGCTGCAACACCAAACCATCATACTTTCTTGACGACACAGGACTTTCATCAAACACCTTTCAATCACTGCCATAATAACAGCACCCACCTAGATACATGGCCAATGATGGTTATTCTAAGAAAAATACAAATTAAAAATACACAACCAACCAAACCCCATCAAGGTCATTAAAATGGAAAGTTCTTACCACAAAGATGTAACCAAATCTCGTCTTCTTTCTTTGTATGATTCCAAAATGCCTTCTTTTCTTCAATTAGAGCTCTCTCTCTCTCTCTCTCTCTCTCTCTCTCAGCAAAACCTCCCTCTCTAAATCTAGGTGGTTGGGAGGTAGAAACACTTTGGGGGTCTTGTATTTATAGCCTTGAATCAATTTCGACCATTAGAGGTGGTTGCCAGTTCATTTAATGCAAAATGAGGGCTCTTACAATCAAGATGTCAACAATTGTGAATGGGTGAGTCGAAATTGTCTAACATCTCTGAATCTAGGTGTCAACACACAAGAATCTGTGTTGACACTTGCACCTATTGGTTTTAAAGAAAACCCTTGGGGCATAGATTTCAAAAATATTTGAGATCCATCTCATATTTCTTCATTGATCCATACATGAACAAGAATACATAAACACAATCATACCTTGTAGGGCTTGGTTGCACCCCTATACAATGTGAACACTTGAATCTTGAGCTTCTTTTAAGCCTTCTTGATCTAGGAGTTGATCACTAGGGCACCAAGGTAGCACGAATTGGTGGAAACTCACACTCAATCTCCTCTCTTCTCTCTTTTCGAAATTCCAAGGGAATAATGAGGTTGGTGGCTACCTTTTATACATAAATACAAATATATATATATGTGTGTGTGTGCGCCTCTCCAAGTGCAAGAAAGGAATCTCTAGGGTTTCTATATCTCCAGCTAACACAAATTTTTCTAATTACACATCAACCCCTAATGAATAAGAAAATAAGTGAAACTACCAAACAACTCCACTAAATGATGGTAGTTGACCTCTCAAGATCGGAAATTACGTCAAGGCCCCTGTCCTACTAATTACCATAACGATGATTCCCCACTACCAGTATTCGTAAATTGGCATCAAGCTAAAGAACTATCAGCTTGACCCATTTACATCTTCTCCAAAACTATCTAGTCTAACAACTATTGATCACTGCAAATTATTTATTTTCTAAAAATTATTTGGAAAATAAATAATAATTTTGTACTATAACAAGTATATGAATAAAAATTCAGCATGTCAGCAGTGATCAAATGAAAGATTGAGTCAAAGGGAATACCTATCTCATAAGAGTGTGGTAACCTTATTGAGATTACAAGTTCTCAAGCCCCAACAATCTACACCCAAAATATCAAAATATTGATAGTATAGAAGTTTCACTCATTGATAAGTCAAAATGCACATCACAAAGAACCTGAGTCCTTTAATCTCTCAGGGTTAGGACTCATTTTGCAATTAATAGACTTGTAAGAAGGGACACTATCACTGACAGTTATGGCAATGTTTACTTACCCTGATCTAGTTCGGTGTCTTCCTAGCAGACCAACACACTAACTAGGAGTCCCACTCCAATGGCCGAGGAAAAACATCCTACCAATTTAGGGGTTACATGTGTTATAGCCAACCAAATGAGTTGTCCAAACTTACTCTAACTATGAACTCAGTTTGGCTATACAAGTAACCAGTAAGATCACATCTCTCCGTATATGAAACTCATCATACACATGATCCACCTAAAATGTAAATCAAGGACACCATATATCTCATGTATATTTAATAATAGCATAAAATAGTATGAACGAATGTAAATGGAAGAGAATCATATAATCTAATAATCAAGTGTCATAACCAAGGCCACTAATGGCTCATACGAAAAAAAACCATCAACACCTTCCCAGTATACTTTGTCAAGGCGATCTATCCAACTGGTGTTGACACATCAAAATTGGCCACTTCTTAAAGCCATTTTTCAACACTGGCTCTCTGAAAAAAAAAAAAAAAAAAAAAAGAGGTTGTCACTTGTCAATAGGCGTTAACTTTGCAATCTTCTATATTTGTCCAGAGCAAAACCTTAAATGTCGACTTGTCAGAATGGTGTTAACACTTGTGTTCTTTAAATATTTTTACCAAACATTCTCTATTAAGGTGTCGGCACTTCTATATGGCTGTGAGAGCCTTTTTTGCCTTCAAGTTGGTTGAGTCTTCACATTAAGTCCAAAGGTGTCAACACCTCATAGTTGGTATCAACGCTTCTGTCATGCTTCTTCAACCTTCTTCTAAACTTGACAAATCACTTTAGAATCTTAGTAGTTTTATAAATCATTCTAGTAAGGCTTCCAAGACTTGAATTCAAATGCTCAAAGAATGTTGAACATGTAGAATACTTTCAATGTCTTCAAAATTAAATTATACCAATAATTTCCTTGTAGGGTTCTTCAATCAATCATCTTCAACCATTCAACCGTCAACATTCTTAAAAGCACCATGGAAGGCTTTCAAAGCTTGTATGCTTTTCTTCAATGCTTGTTGATAAATTTGAGCACCTTCAATCTCTTTTCTTAGAAGGTTCTTTAATCAATCAACCATTCAATCATACTCCACAAGCTTCCAATATACGATGTCTTGAAATCCCAATTTCCACCATTGTTTTGTTTCAATCAGTTTCAAGAATAATGTGATTTTTTCGTGCTAAATAAATACATTAGACACATAACACATGGTTTTGTTATTATCAAAATGAAGGCGTGAAATCCATAAGTAGAAGTTTTGCACAGTATACATCTTTTCCAATTAGTCAAATTTGCAATAAGAAGGTAAAAAAAATGAAGAGAGCAACATGAGAAAAGCTGGGAACATTTAATAACAGAAGAAAACCAAGATTAGAATCCTCTCCCTTAGCATCGTTACTTGTATTAATATAACTCAAAGGATAAATATACACTGGTAACAGTATTAAGATAGCACTCTCCCTTAGGTTGGTGCATAGATATTTCTCATGCCCAAGTTACATAATGTGAGATGAAAAACCTTAATACAAAGTTCTTTAGTAAAAAGATATAAGCCAAATGATTCTCCAATCTCATAAAGGGCATGCAAATTAATCCCTTATTCAGCTTTTCCTTAATAAGTATCAATCAATCGCAATGCGCATGGTTCTGTAATACAGCTTGATAGGCCTATCACCCGCTATCCCTAAGTCTCCTAAAAGTGTCTGTAGCCACATAAGCTCATAAACACCATGAGCCATTGCCCTCTAGTCCGACTTTGCACTAGACCTGGCCACCACTGATTGCTTCTTGCTTCACTAACTAATCCAATTCCTCCTACAAAGGTATAGTAACCAAAAGTAGACCGCCATCATCAACAAAACCTGCCTAATCTACATCAGTAAAACCCTCAAATCTTAAGTGACAATGGATAAAGAACAAGATCCCCTTTGCTATAGCAGACTTGAGGTACCTCAGAATTCAATCAACGATATCTAGATGCATTGTATGAGAGTCGTGCATAAACTTATTGACAACTACTCATATACATGCAATATCTGGCCAAGTATGAGATAGATATATCAATCATTCCTACAATACTTTGGTACCTCTCCTTGTCCAAATCATCACCTACACCACTACCGAGCTGATGATTAGCCTCAATTGCTGAATTTGCTAGTATACGACCCCACATACCTGTTGTAGCCATGCAAAATTCTAGCCAATTACAAATTATCACATGTTGCAAAGGCCTAAAAATATGAAACACTTTGTTGTAAAAAATGATATTATCTCCTTAAAATTAAATAAATAAAGAGATCATTATCATGATTTTTTAGCTCTTTAAAAAGATTAAAAGGTAATTATCAAATTACTCTTGAAAGATATTGATTTTATCACTTTAAAACATAAAAATAATAAAGAGATAATAATCAAGCAATCAAATTTTTTCTTAGGACTCTTCTTCACCCTCAACTATAAATAAGGTGACCTCCATCCTATGTTGCATGGACTACAATACGGATATCTTGTGCGGGTATGTGTCTAAGTGTCGAATTCATCTAATTCTCATGTTCAAGGACACAAGGACAAGACAAATTATTCATATATCTTAACGTATATCTTTTTTTTTTTTAGGAAAAAATAGTGTGTACAAGGTGTTATATAGTTTTTCATACATAATATCGAAGTTTTATGCATATTTATATGGTAAACTTTTTGTTAGGTTAATATCCAACAATACATGCCGGACTTATATCCATACCTATACCCTTACCTAAGTGTCAGAGTCCGAGTGTTGAGTGTCCGACACGATACTTCAAGCATTTTAGAAGAGTTGGGTAACATAGCCTCCATCAAATTAAAAGAACAAGTCTACATATAGAATTTAAGCAAGACACACAAGTCATCGAAGACAAAAGTCTTCAACACAAGTACTCATGCACAGAAGTTCCCAACATATATCATGGAAGAACAAAGCTCTATCAGATTAAAGCCTCTAAAACCCCGAAGAACTTTCTTACCTGAGCTTATGATCTCAATGCAATTGCTCATTTCAAAACTCCATAAATCACTATCACACTTGAAGTTTACGGATTCAAATCAACAAGTTCGTGATGAAGCCATACAAATTTATAATCCTCCTTTGCCAAATTGAAGTTCTTTCAGGAATATGCTGCCAAGCCCTTAAGTCAACTCGCTACAAATTCCTTATCTTCTCCAACCAAATTGAAGGAGGTATTGCATATTGATTCTAGAATAAGCTGTCAAGCCCTCAAGTTAACTCTCTGCAAATACATTATCTTCTTATACAAAATTGAAGGAGATATTGCATATTAATTGAGGATGCCCTCAAGTCAATTTGCTATAGATTCATTATTTTCTTCTCCCAAATTCAAAGAGATATTGCAGATTGATTCCAAAACAAGCAGTTAAGCCCTCAAGTCAGCTTGCTACAAGTTCATTATCTTTTCCTAGAAAATTGAAGGAGACATTGCAGATTGACTCGTGACCAAGCTGTCAAGCCCTCGAGTCAACACAACACAAATACATCACTTCCTCGTGCATGTTGAAGAAGACTTTGTCATTCCATTCGGGACCAAGCTGTCAAGCTCTCAAATCATCATCCTTGAGAAGAATAAGAGAATTCATTTTTTATTAAGAATATCTTAATAGATTGTACTTGTTTTCTTTAAATTAATAAATCAATTTTTTCCTCTATATTTTCTTGTCTTTATTTTTGCAAACAATAAATCGTGTGCACAAATGTACTTTCTCTAAGAGATAAAGATGTCTTTATCTGATCTAGCAACCTCAACCCATAGAAAAGACTTCAAAGGACCTAAGTGTTTAATATTAGATTCCTTAGCCAAATGCGCTTTGAGTTGTGAGACATTTCTTTCACATCATTGCATGTAACTACTATGGCAACCATATAAGCAATAAGAATCGTAATCTTGTTCACACCTCGTTTGATGAACGAAGTATGTTCTGCATAACTTTGCTTGTATCCAAGCCCAAACATAGCCTTAAGAAATCTCCCAAAAAAAAGCTCTAGGAGATTGTTTTCACCCATAAGGTGCCTTCTTCAACCGATAAACCTCCCCCATAGTAGAATAAGAGAACCCTGGTGCAATATCCATACACACTTCTTCCTCTAAGTCACCTTGAAGAAATACATTCTTCACATCTAATTGGTGTAAGGGCCGACCAGATTAGAAGCATAAGAAAGAAGAGTACGAACGGAATTCATATTTGCTATTGGAGCAAAGCTGCAAAATACTCCTGATAGTTAATGTTGTAAGTGAATCCTTTTGCAATAAGTCTTACCTTGTACCTTCTAACTATCTTGTTTGCTTTATGTTTGATAATGAACTTGTAGCCCACTAGTCTCTTTCCAACTGGAAGAGAAACTAACTCCCAAGAGTCATTCTTGCCAAGAGCTTTCATCTCCTTTGCCATTGCTTTTTTTTTCCACTAGGATCAATAAGCGCTTTCTTCCAACCTTGCAAAACAGACAAAAAAAGACAAGGACAAAACGAAGCCACAATACGAAGAAGACAAATAGTCAAGTGAAACAAGCTTTAAATATGGGATAATGCCCTTACTCCCTTTCTAAGAGCAAGAGGGAGATCAGAATTATCCACCTCTGTGACAATAGGAGATCCATTGCTTAAAGCATATGTGAAGAATTTTCAAATTGGAGTCGAGGATGATGACTGACTCGGTGGCACATGAGTAGTCTATTCATTTTGGCTCCGTTTGTAGGCCTTACAATTAGTTCTCTCCATATGCCCACCAATGTCACATTCTTCGTCAGTGCATAGATCCTCACCCCCACAAATAGTGGCCCTCTAAGTATGAAGGAAATAGGAGATTTCTTGGTGATCACATGTCAATATCTCTTCCACAGTATTATTCTCTCCTGAAGAGATGTTGACGAGAACCAAAAAAGAACTCAGATTCACGAAATGTGGCATCCATGCCGACACACACTGTGCGAGATTAAGCATTGTAAGAGTTATATCCCTTTTGAGTAGCTGAGTAACCAATAAAGACACATCGAACAGCCTTGGGATCAAGTTTCCCATGGGCGTGTCAAGGAGCAGGAAAAAAATAAAGACAACCAAAGACTTTGGGAGGAAGATATGAAAGAGAAAAGTCTCGAAAAAGAAAATCCAGAGGAATCATAAAATAAAGAACACTACAAGGCATGCAATTGATTAAGTAGACAGCAGTAAGAACAACATTACCCCAAAAGGATTTTGACATTTATAGTAAACATAACAACCCAAGCAACCTCAAAAGATGGCGATCTTTTCACTTAGCAACTCCATTTTGTTTAGGAGTACCCCACAACTTATATGACAAAGAATATTGTTCTCTTCAAGGTATGCCTATAACTCCCCATCAATGTATTCAGTCCCATTATAACTTCAGAGGTTTTTAATGTTGGGTGTCAAATTGATTTGTCACCATCTTATGATAGGTTTTGAAACAAGAAACAACACTAGAAGGCTCAAGTAACACGAGAATAACAATCAATAAATGCAACAAACCAACGATCACTAGAAAGAGAGACAACACGAGAAGGCCCCAACACATCAAAATGAATAGTCATACAAGAAAAGTACTTTTATTAATGGGAGGCTAACAGGAGCATTTATGCTTGGCAAATTCACAAGCATCATAAACAAAACTATTCTTTGGGACAATTCTTCACTAAAAAAAGGAAAAGTTTTTCAAGAACACAAAAAGAGGGATGTCCTAAACATTGAAGCAATCAATGCAAAAGAGGAAGAGAAGAACCATTAACCGCTTAAAGGGCCTAACCAGATGCCAATGATAAAGATGAAGGAATAACATCCAAAAAAATACACATCACCTTGTGCTCTACCATTGCCAATCATTATTCCCGTTGCCAGCTCTTGGAAGACACAACGAGTAAGAAAAATTGTTACTAAGCAATTCCAAGAAATGATAAGACTACAAACATAAAGAAGATTAGTAGAAAATTAAGAAACATGTAGAACAGAAGAAAAAGAAATTGAGAAAGGACAATGGATAGAACCATTCCCTGATTCGGAAGACACAGAACCATTAGCAACTCCAACCTCATCCTTATTAGAACAGGGAGAATAAGAATGAAAGAAATTAGAAGAACCTGACATATAGTAGCTTCAAAGTCTATCATCTAAGGAAATAAGGAAAAGACACTAAGAACACTCCAAGGAGTACCTGTGTAAGCAAAATTGGAAGAGGAAGTCGGTGCAAAGGAAGAAACTGTGGTAGATGAAGTATCAAGTATAGCCAACAGATGCTTGAGAATCTACATCTCATCTTAGGAAAGAGCACAGGTATCACCAAAGGTGCTCATAGAAATCTCCTATATATAGGCTTAGGGGCGCACAATACCACCTCGACCAGCTCCACGGCCTAGGTTAGAATGACCAATCAACTTCCAGCAGTGCTCCCTATCATGGCGATCTTTTTCATAGTAATCACACTTGAGCTGATCATGATCAACAACCTTATCTTTCCCACCTGACTTCAACTAACTTGGTTTTCCATCCCCTGGAGTATAGATACCAGCAAAAGCAAAACGATCCTGACTAGGAATATGAAATATAGCAGTACGCCTACTCTCCTTCTGTTGAACACATGCACAAGTCTCTTTCACAGTGGGAGAAGGATATCAGCCTAGGACTAGAAGTCTAATCTGATCCTACTCCAAGTTAAGGCATTCTACTGAAACATAAACTCGCTCTTTCTCTACCAAATACTAAAAGATAGTGGCATCCCGAGAACGAACAGCCTGAAAACTTTGATAATAATGGAGTTCCTACCATAGACTACTCAGCTCAGCATAATATTCAGCAAGAGACCTATTCTTCTGGTTTAACCCATGAATTTTCTTTCTCATCTCATGGCTTGTGCGTCATTACCCTTTTGAGAATATGTTTGTGCTACCGCACACTAAATCTTATGCGTTGTGTCCATCAACAAGAAGGTATGGCTAAGAGTCTGTGGCATCAAACAAATTTGCCAAGTCATGACAAGAGCATTCTCTAACTGCCATTTCTCACGTGCGATCTCATCGGTCATCAGCTTCTTAGTAGTTCCCGTGACATAACCCGTCAAACCATGGGCTGTGATAGCCAAGCTACACGACCGTGACCATATCAAATAGTTGGTGTCATCTCTGGAGAGGAGTTATCTCCAAGAGTCCCAACGCGATTCAGCCTACGCTCTACACTGCCAATGGAAGTTTCACCTCCTTCTCTCATGTCCCAAATAGGAATAGCACAATACAACTATCAAAGACTGATGCAAGCCCAACAAAACACAAATGATCTTCAGGAGAGCAAAGATTACTCAGCAAGGAAGACCCAATGCATCAAAACAATGAAAAATAGCCACAATGAGTAAAACCTAGCAACAAAACTCACTGTCCGATCCCAAAATCTACTTGGACAAGCACTTCTTTGAGCAAAAAACGATCCAAACCTCAGAAAAAAAAAAAAGGCTAGAAAAGAGCTCTACTAGGTTAGTCGACATCCATAGGTCATGGGTCGAGTGAGCTTTTGCTCCAAAGTAGTCCCGAGCAGCAATTACATTTTCAAAATTTGAAGTAACATAGACAGACTGCATCAAATGAAATCAAAAAGTCTGAGAATTTTTCTAGGAATACTACTAACCTAACCTAACATACTAGGAAAATTTGAGAATTTTTTGATTTTCTGTTTTTTTTTACATTTTGTAAATTAGGAAACGACGAACAAAATTGTGCTTTTATACCAAGTTAAATTTACAGTAAGAAGCAAAGAAAAAAAAAAGAAGTAGAGAACAAGATGAGAAAAACTGAGAACAGCCAATGAGAGAAGAAAACCAAGATTAGGATTCTCTCCCTCAGTGTCATGTATTCATATTAATATTGCTCGAAGTACAAATATAACCTCATAACAAAATTACAATAATACTTAACAATAAGCTATAGTTTTACTCATTAATGTGCAAACATACTGACCAAGAAGAATCTCTTTTTGACAATAAGTCATCCACTAAATTAAGTTTACACTGTCGTGTAGGATGAGTGCTGGAACACTCTCCTACTAGTAGTGAGTCCAAAACTAATACTGGGTAGCAGCAGAGGGCTTTATTTAGGACTGATTATAGTTGTTTTTGGGTGACTGGAGGTTGGTCAAATATGAGGTTCTTCATCATTTATATGGGACAATATAAAGGTAAGGTTTTGAACATGGAAATATGGAATTTGGTGGGGCTGTTTCAGGCTATTTTGGGGCACCATGAGCAGTACCCGTGAACAGTACCTTACGCTAGTTTTGGGTAATTTTATGTGCTTCTTTTTTTATGACAAGGAACCTCCCGAAGGCAGGACCACATTGGACCCAACCCTTCTAAGTAAACCTCAGGTCATGTGCACCACCCACATGTAGGTGGTCAAATGGCACAGGAGATGGAACCTGCGACCTTGAGGTCAATCCCTCAAGGCCTCAGCCATTCCATCAGCGACCTTGTGCTATGGTTGTTAGGTTGAAGGAAGAGTCAGATAGGCTTGTAAAATAGGGTAAAAAGAGGGAAATTAAGGCTGGGTAAAATTGCAAGGGAAGAAGAAGAAGAAACTAATAAGCATCACACAGTGGGGTATGATTATATCACACCATCCCAAAAGAGCTTCAGCAGCTCTAAAATTGCTCTAAACCATTCTCTATTCAATTAGAAGACCTGCATCAATGTACAGTGTTGCATTTCTAATTTTAGTGCCTTTTAACATACAAATACTTATCAAAAAAAAGGAAGACTTTCATCACTATATATACAGTATAAAGACTCCTATACCAACTAGAAGTTGGACTCCTACATAATAAACAAAGGCACCATTTGGCGGTGTGGTGCAGTGGCTTAGAAGCACTTCTTTGTAGTCCAAGTATCTTATTATATGTGTTGCTACAGGCTAAAATCACTTTCAAATAGAAAAAATGAAGGCTGAAAGCGCTTCTTGATGAAGCACTCTTCAGTTGCTTCTATTGGAGTAGAAGCCACTGCATTGCCAAACAGGCACTAAACTTTTTTTTTAGAAATTTGACTTTGACTTCTAAGACCCATATAAACCCAAACAAAACTAAAAACCAAAACCAATTACATAACCCATAATATGATCCATGGAGTAACCGCTATAGCTCAAGTCCAAAACAACTGAAATTATTTTGACGCCCGACTCTTAAAATTTTAATTAACCATAACTAACACTCTCTGCAGCATAAAAAATCTAAAACTCAACATAAGAAGACTGTTATTACCCTAAAACTCACTAAGCAACGTCCTAAATGGGTCCCATCTTGAAATAAACCATGTTCCAATTTTGCCACCACTTTCTATTACTTCTTCTTGAACTCTTATGCCCCGTTTGTTTGCAGGATAAGAAAATGAGGGATAAGTAATACTGTGGAATTAGAAAAGTGATAATTGGTGATAAGCAATACCATGATGTAATGAGGGATTACTCATACTATGTTTGGTTAGGAGGGGATAAGGAGTGGGATAATTAATATTATATTGTTATATTATTATTTTATTTATTATAAAATTAATATTAATATCATATCATATTATAATGTACTTATATAAAATTATATTAACCTATTATAATTATAAAAAGACTAAAAATGGAAATTACATCTTATCCCAAGGGAAAGAATAAGTAATACCACCTCTCCCATGGTATTACATATCCCCCACTGTGGGGAATTACATCTCCAAAACTTTTTTTTGGTTGCCAAACATGGGTTTTGTGGGGCCCATTGGATTCCATCTCCTATCTTCCACCCTTTATCCCTCAAACAAACACGCCCTTAATGGCTTACATCACTTTTTTTTAGACAAAGTAATCCATTATTTTATATTCAGGGGGCACTAAAGGGTTTAAATTATATCCTACAAAATCTCTTTATACTGCAGTGGAAAACTTTGATTCCTTGAGAAGCATGCACCAAAAGAAGCAAAATCATATTCATCTGGCAAGGGATAATAAAGAGTCAACTGTCACTATTGCCCATTATGTGCACATTACAATGAGTTTATTCTAACCTAACTTCTTTTCTAGGGGATAAAAGAGTACTTCGGAACTCTCTTGGAGACTTTAGATCAAGACCTATTTTATGGCCCTGCCCACATTTTGCAAGCTAGTGAAGCATGTAAGAGCTCTGACATGAATGCAATGAATAGGTACAGAGTGGAGAGTGAAGCACTGAAGCATATAGAACAGTGATGCAGCAGAATTATACAACACACGGCACAAACAAAAGTTTGAAATTAACAAGGAAAATGCTAATCTTTCAGAAAATTTGTACAAAAAGCCTGACCAGAATATTGTTATTGAGAGCCATTATTATGGTTGTTTTTTTTCAAAAGTGAAACACTTAGACTCAACCACATCTTTTTCAGCAAGAGTTCTGTATGAATTTTCTATAGGTATAGCATTACCCAAATAACAATAGTTATATAGTATGCAAAAGATAAATAATATAAAAAATATTGAACTCACTGGAGTTAACTTCATCACCTCCCAAGTGAACAAATTTAAATTTGAAGATCTTACTGAAATCTGAAACATGAGAAGTTTCAGGAATGTCAATTATTGTCTCATTCTACAATTTAAAAAAATAAATAAATAAATAAAAGAAAGAAAGAAAGAAAAAGAGGTTAGAAGTTTCCATAAGTATATGGGTAATATTACCTGAAAGAATCCCATCTATTACTTTGAAGGTAAATTCATTGCTGACATCAAGTGGCTGCTGACAATCCTTTGATGGCCATAGGGAAGGATAACCGGCCCCCCTAAAGACAAAGAAAAAAAATGAAAGTATTAGCCACTTGGATTAATTAATGCAAAGCCATCAAGGAAACATTATCTTGATCCTATCTACAAATTTTCAAGAGCAAGAGAACAAGAAAACAAGAAATCCCACTTGAATACAAGAAAACAATAAATTTTTGACAAATATATTGGAGTTTGTAAAATAATACAAGAAAACAAAAATTATCCCTTGAAACTGATACATGTATAGATTCCAATTGAAACTCTATGAAACAATTAGTATTGGCCCTTTTGGGCCGTCCCTACTATTCTTATTTGCATCAACCAACCCTAAACACCACTAACAAGCTATCCCTGACTCCAAATTCTGAGCATGACAGACATGTCTAAAATACCTGTGCGGATCTTAAAACTTGCTAGCATCCACTGTATCATTTAAGCTCACAAACCTCTCTTGAAGAATATACAAACTCTAAACCATTTCCTAAGCTCATTTAACTGGTAAGAAAGAAAATTGGCATCATCTGGCAGGAAAATAACTTTTTGAATGCTCACAAAGTTAAAAAAAAAGATAATAAAATAAATTTTAATTACAGCATATCTGAGGTCCTGAGGTGCTTAACACCAGAATAGACCTTCCCATTTTCAAAGGCTAGCTAAATACAGTGAATGGGTCAAGATTTATGTGTTATGCTTGTTGGTCTAGACATCAGTTAGGATGATAAAATTCTCCTCTTTCCCCTATGCTCACAAAGAGACCTTCGACATTCATCCAAAATCATAATGGCCATCTACTATTTCATTTTCATGCTGAGTTTAATCTAGAAGCTCATTTGATTTTTCTGGCTATGGCATATTGATATTTATTCATAAGATGATAGCAGGCCAAAATTGTGACCCATAGAAACTGTGTAATGTTTAACAATTGCAAATAGGTCTGAGTAAAGTTGAATGTACAGAGAAAAATCCAGATAAAACAACTCTAGAAGCCTCTTCTCCCCCCCCCCCCCCCCCCCCCCCCCCCCCCCCCCCCCCCCCCAAAAAAAATAATAATAACAACAATAATTAATTAAATAAATTAAAATTAAAATAAAAGAAAAAAAAGACAAAGAAAGAGTTTCATGCTAATTTGTTCATAATATGATGTTGACAACATAAGAGTCCATTATCACCATCAATTAAATCATGGGACAATGTTTCCTTTTATATAGAAAAAGGAAGATATATAACAGAAGTTATCAGAATAGATATTAATCAAAATTACCAGGAGAGAGCATGTCCTGGAACATCAATTTCAGCCAATACATTAATCCCTCGTCTCTGAGCATAACTGCAGAAATTAATATTTGAAATTTCAGGAAAGTACAAGTTAGGGGTCATATCTCTACTTAGCCACTAAAATCGAGGCAGAAATCACTAGCCTCACAATCCCAGCAGCATCAGCCACTGTATACCGTTCTGAAATAGAATAAGCTCCATCCCATAGTTTGGGATATGAAGGTATCTCCAGAGGGAATGATTGGGAATCTACAATGTGCCAGTGGAGCACATTCTGCACGAAAACAAACGGGAATTGACGATGCAGGTCAATTTTGCAAATAGCCGAATGAGATGTTAAGTTATATACTCGGAACTTGCATACACCAAACACAGGAACCTAAATGCCAACTCAAGCTATAAACTGTACAAATGTAACAAAATTGATGGAGAAGAATAATACATGATTTAACATCACGAAAAAAAACTCTTTGATTCGGGATGATATTCCAAATTAACAGTAAAAGTAATGCCTCGTGAGCTTGGAAGAGCCTTAATAATCACAGGAACACAAGTCAGCTTAATATACCCCATAGTACCAACTTTTTGGGGTCGGCTATATGAATTCTTTTTACCATTCAGCTCTATCTACGGCTATGGTTTCTATTAAACCTTGTTCAGTTGGAAACGTAAGAAATAAGGTCAACCTGAGGAAAGGGTAAAGAAATAAATCCTTAAATTTGCAATCAGATGCCATATAAGAATCTTGTGCATATTGCCCCAGCTCTCAAAGGTTCCTTTTCGATATAAACTCTAAAAGTGGCTCAAATTTTCTCCCATATAAGAAGCAAGCACAAATAAATTTAGGATTCTTCTTTCATATGAAGGTTAATAAAACCACAAGGAGTCCTATTCCCTATAATGACATCTGGTAATCCACTTTAGGAACCTTGCTAGTCATCAGCAAGCTACTCAGTAAGTCTACGTGACTTGAAAAAGAGATCAACTCAACAAGAAAACCTTAAGTACTCTCTAGTAAGGGTTAGGTGCACAAATCCTTTTCTGTGTTAATTCCATCAAGGATAGATCTTTCATCACCTTGACCCATATTCTTTTTGATCTTCAATGTCTTATAGGATGTTCTACTTAAATATGAAACCATGTTAACAATATGCTTCCTCCCTTCATCCTCAAATGTTGCCATTTCAGGTTCTCAATATTGCATGATATTCCTTATTCACATGGCCTTTTGTTAGAGATAAACTTCATATAATAACTTTTGTAATAAGCGAAGTTTTGGTGCTTTTGGCCAATGTCCTCGAACGCTTGAGCTCTGACCATTTTTCAAAACCACGTGTCCATAAAAGAATTGATGAAGCTCAAGGTTATTGTTATTATCTTCTATAGGTATGTGGGACACAATCGACGTGGTTATACAAGCCACATGACCACTTCTCCACATCACATTTTTCTGGCTATCTAAGCTAGTAAGGCATTGCCACACTAGACTAGGTCAGGCTAACATAAAAGAGACCTCAATCCCATTACCCGTCTAGAGGCAAGCTCCAAAGCCTCTAGAGCATGGTTGTCAAAACCAAACTGTAAATCAAACCAGTCAAGGCGTCAGTTCATGGTTCATTGGTTCAATTGGTAGTTCATCCAATTCAACGGTTATTGTAAAACTATATATATTTTATTCATTTCCAAAGGTTAATTGAGTTATATATTATATATTGCTTGATATAGTCAACAAAACCAACTTAGTTTAGTGGCTACTGGTCATAAAGCCACCAAGGCGCCCAAGTTCGACTCTCAGCATCCTTATTCCTTACAAATCTGTTAAGGAGAATGTTAAAGTTATCGTTAGTAGCTCTAAAATTTTGAAAACTTAATGGGTGACAACTGATTTTCTAGAAATCCAATCCATATACTTGTATCAAACCGATGGATCCATCTGGTTGAACCGGCTGGTCCGGTTTGGTTCTGCTAACTATGCTCTAGAGTGGGGACACCCAATACCCCCTTCATTAGCTAAGCCAAGGGATTCTTTCTGTAAAACTCCAAGAGATCCTCCATCTCACCCTTGGACACCCTCGTGGATGCATCCGCCCAAGCTACACTCTCCAGCTAAGAGGCAACCTCCACTCCTTGGGCTCCTTGGGTCTTAAGCAAAGCCCAAGTACCCCCTTTGGTGTGTCATACACTCATGGCACCTCCAGGGAGCCATGACCCTTCACAGGACCACCAGGGAGTTTTGATTAGAGGTTAGAGTTAATGGGTCATCATGGTGCTAGTCTCTCCCTCAGAGGGACGTCCAATTGATCAGCCACAATAGAGAGAGATCTCTATCTGCATCGAGATACAACAAGACAAAGAGATAATGATGTAAAAAACAAAAGGCATTTAAGGGTATTTAATGCTTGGTCAACTCTGCATCCCTAAACATACCTCCACGAATCCCAGATGCAAGGTTAACCCCCCTGTGGAACAAATGGACAAGCCATCACACCTGTCATGGGTTGACTCTCCCTCCCATACCCCACTGCCTATATGAAGAGCCTCTTTCTTCCTTTCAATGATTAGGCCATCAAGTCTATCAGTTCATCAATACACTTAGAAGTCTAACATATTCTCTCTGGTTCGTTGTTCAATCTCTCTCTCTATTTAGCTTCCATTAACTCTCTTTTTTGCTCTCTGCTTGGTTTGGCAATTGTTGTGTGACTCTCATACTTTTCGGAGGGTACACATACACCCACGACCTTTACAATCACCCACATCTTCCCTAAGATGTGGATTTTCCTCACTGTAGTTGTTGCCTTAGGATGTGGGGGTGTCCACTTCAAGTCTCATATTAAAAGGGAATCATCATAGGTTTAGAGCAATATTAATTTAAAATAGATTGTTGCAACAACTATATGTTGTACAACTATACCCTCTCTTGAAATACCTTGCTCTGGATTAAATAATATGCTTTAGCATCGTACTCAAACTTAACGGTCTTGAGAAGGATTGACCCTCTCTCTCTCTCTCTCTCTCTCTCTCTCTCTCTCTCTCTCTCTCTCTCTCTTATATTCATGTTAGGGACTCGTATTATTTAGATATCAATTTCTTGCACAACCCATATGCCATTAGGTGATCAAAGTTCTACTATTTTCCCCCTCTCTCCTTTGCTACCCTTTATAACCTATTATTCCTTGGTTATTCTTTTCCAACTTATTACCTTGATATTCACTCATCTTATCCCCAACGTAGTTATCTGGTCTGGTTGTCCCTTCTCATTTCAAAATAGTCACAATGATTCATAAATAGACATATCCCTTTTACTGGTGTCCCATGACCAATCATTGGTGTCTATTGGGTTCCCCCACTAAGGGCAACCAACATTACATCAGTTCTAACATTCTGAAATATCTCTCTTACTCTCGCTCTCTTTATGAAAATACAGAATGTTGGTAGAAGGTTTTTTGTGCTATGAACCATAAATGTTGCTTCATTTTGCAACAACACTTCGCCGTTTTAGTAAACAAATCAAGACAATGATTTCAGATCGTGACAAAATGCAGAACATCCTCGAAGGATATTAGGTTAATGTGCCATGGCTATGGCATCGTTCCTCCACTTTTGTACTTCATATTTGTTTCTTACACTGGCATCAAAGCGTTTTATGGTGTTTCCATGCATTTAGCAATGTTAATATGTAATGCAGATGCAATAGTATGCACAAAAGTAAATTGGTTTCACACAAAAGCTTCAAATGGGCTTTAATGGTGTTGTGCACCAACGGTATCTAAATGGCCTGAAATTACAGTATGTGGTAGCGCGCGCGCACACACGACACAATTTCAAAAGTTTTGTAACAAAAGGCCTTACGGATTGATAGAAAATTAAAACCCAAGTTTCCAAATCCGAAACTTTCATGGTTTCATTCTCTCTTCACATTGATTTTCATGCAATGAAACTTAGATTATTAGATTCTATATGTCGCACAAGTTTTTCGAGGTCATATGATTTGCATTATTTGGATATGTGGTTTGTAGGGTATAATTAATTAACAATTGGCCCGAAATTGGGCTTAGTTTTTGAAGTTGAAGAAGACGAACAATGGTTCATTAAGAAATCACAGTCGCGCCAAGAGGCACGTGGCTCATACACGCTACTCATGGGACCCCAAAAGGCCTCAACTTTTGTTCCATCTACATCAGCTTACGTAGTCAATCACAACAATTGCATTCCAAAGGCAAATAAAGGCCAGCACAATATGTGAGGCCCTTCACATACTCAAGTCAGTCAAGCAGATGACTGAGCCAGCTGAACCATTGACCAAGCGAACTGAAAGTTAACTGAAGTGTTAACCAGCCAAACTGAGCCAAGCCATTTACTGAGTTGGACTGATGAAAAACTTGCCCCAGGTAACATGCAGCCATGGGGACTGGCAGCTTATGTACACACAACTTCTCATAAATACAGGAAGTTAGGTCCTAGGGAGAAGAAGTTTGTCTTCCTCCATTAATCTAAACAATCTAAGAGGGCTATGAGTTTCTAGTGAGTGGCTTAATGGAAGAGCGACTAAAATTGAATCAAAAGATGAGATTTTCATTGAGGAGTATTTTCCTCAGCAGAGGAGATGTGTCTAGAAATATTGAACTCTACGAGATTGAGGATCCATAGGAAGGGTGCACCTAATAGCCTAGTAGAGACTGAGGAAATAATTCCTCGAGTTCAGACGGACAGCGGGAGAAATAGGAAGGGACCAATTCCAATGACTAAAAATTCATAAACCACACAGTTGTGTAGAAGAAAACCTAGAAACATCCCTCAATGTCATTTTGAGACTACGGGGGAATCTTTCAAGGTTGCTCCGCATGATGATGGACAGCCCAAGACTACCAGAAAAGCTATCTCATCAACTACTAGCAAAGAGTGGATGGCGACAACCTATGTTACCCGAACACTCCACACTCAAATAAGGGTATAGGATATGTGTCCGATATGGCTCGTTGGACATGCATCCAACAAGTATTTATAAGTCGTTGAGTTTACTATAAAACTGCGCATAAGACTTTCATTTTATGCAAGAAAGGCTATATTTTAGTTTGTAAACACCATTTTACCTTAAAAACAAAAATAAGTAATTAAAAAATATGAAATTTAGCCATGTCCCAGTGTCCATGGACTTAAGAATTAGATGAATCTGACACTTAGACATGTACCCGTACTTGACACCCGTACCCAAGTCCAGATAACATAGGTGGCAACAAAAAACAACATGGAGATAAAATGCAACATGTGAATTAAATCAAGAAGAGTTCTAGGTTACAATCAAGCTATTGAAGCTATGATTGCCCCACAAATAAAGGAAGATATTGCAGATCTTTCAATCAAGTGACATATCACGGCATGGAAATTTCTTTGGATTGATGATTGCACTATAAAAGTATAATCATAGGCCTTTATTTTACATTTTGTGATACTTAGGATAGAATATATTGCCTTGTTTAGTTAAGTATATGTTTGATTATGTTTTGTTTGTGTTTTGTAGGTTTTGGAAGCTAATAGATGTAAAAGGAAGTGAGAAATGATCAAGGCGCGTTCAAAGTGATCAACCCGGGAATCGAAATTCAACACTGTCTCCGGAGAATGGCCATAACTTTTTACTCCGATGTCCGATTGAGTTGATTCTTGCGGCATTGGAAAGAATACTCAAGATCTACAACTTTGCCTCTAATGTGCGTTGGCTGAATCGGCTTCTAAAGTGGTCAAAACTGAGTGATAAAAATCTGCAACGTGGCACACTGTGTGAACAGTCCTAAGAGCCGTTCGAACGGCTAGTGAAGAAAGACCAACCATTCAAATGGCTAGAGCAGCGTTCAAACGGTCAAAGAGCTGAAAATTTATAGTTCGAAAGGTTGGTCAGGAGTTCAAACGGCGGCCCGCATTTTTTACTTTTTCATTGGTTTCCTAAACCTATTTAAGTGTATTTGTAACCCTAATTCGGGGAACAACTTTTCTAAGCTTTATTTTAGAGTTTTTTTAGTTTTTTCTTAGGGAGATTAGCTAGGTTTTGATTATGCTTTCAATATCTTGTAATCAAACGCAATGTTTATCAATTCAAATCAAGATTTATTCATGTCTTCGCGTAGCTAAACATCTCTTCGCATGGGAATGTGAAGATTGAAGGGTTTCATGTGATTGATTAAGATAATCCACGAGTTACAAGGTTTTTATCTTTTCTTTATGAATCTTTATGAGTTCTTGAGGATTCTCCTTTGAAATCAAGATCTCTTAATCAAATTTTTGAGTCGTTGTAGACAAACTCGTTTTGGGATATCGGTTGCTTGGATCCTTGATAAGAATACTTTGAAAAACAACTTTCTATGAATTCTCAAGAACCCATCCAGTTTCTAAACCGTTTTCATTGACAAATCTTCCGATACAACAACACTCTCGTAATTGTTGAATTGAGTTAAACATACTTGGATCAATTGCACATTCACCTAACAATCGAATCATTCCTCGCCAAGACTTCCTTCTTTTTATTATTACATTCAACTTCAATCATAGTTCGAAGCAAGTTTTATACACCCTTCACAGTTCCTTATAGTTCAACCCTAGATTTACCAAGGTATCTACTGCTTCGCACATCCTGCACTTGGGATCAATTCTCGACCACTTTTTGGAGCGAGTTAATTGAAAAACACTTTTGGTTGCTGGAATTATTTCCCTTGTCCTGCCTACTGTGGCTTCCTACCGTTTTTCTCCCTTCATCAAATTATTAATTATCTTCAAGACCTATCTTAAGTAACCACTTGACCTAAAAGCTTAAACTTTTAAGTAAGAGCCTCAACAATGCATATCGAGCTCTTCAACACCCCTTCTCAAGTGCAAATCTTGCACATGAAAATGCAACATATAGAGATAAAGAGAAACATAATGCAATAAGGAAAAAATGCCTATAGAGAGACTTGAACCCAAAACCTCTTTCAAACGATGGCTCTGATATCAAGTTAATTCACTACTAGACCTAAAAGCTTAAGCTTTTAAGTAAGGGCCCTACAATGTATATCAAGCTATCCACCAACCTAATTTTTTTTTCCCTTAAGGCTCCATTTGGATAGTAGGAGTAGAAGAGATGGAATGGAATCTCACTGCCACGAACCGCATTACAGTAATGAGATTTAGCCGTTAATGTTATTTAAGTATTTGGAATAATCATGAATATTGTATGGAAAAACTACAGGCCCACCTTTCCTTTTGTTCAAAATAGTCCAAGAACATGAGATTCCCATGGGGCATGGGAACGAATTCCCACTTAATTGGTAGTCACATTATTCCTTCAATGGTTAACCCAAAATAGCTTTCTATGTCCTGATGCACCAAAATGACCCAATGATAAATACCTGAAATAAGATTCCCATTCCTCCACTTCATTCTTGCCATCCAAGCTATTAAGTTGTTGACCATCATCTCTCTCTAACAGCTTAAGCTATTCGGTAAGAGGCCTAACAATGCATATCAAGATCTCCCACACCCTACCTCACTTCAACACAGCCTTGCAACACATCCTTGCATGTGAAGATGCAAACAAACAAATATAGAGAGAAACATAATGCAATCGGAGAACAAATGCAAGTGGAGAGACAAGCCTAAAACCTCCCACAACCTCAACTCTGATACCGTGTTAGACCACCACTAACCTCAAAAGCTTACGGTGTAAGAGAGTGGGGTAAGTATATTTTTTATTTCTTAACACACCCCCTCACGTGTGGCCATGAGGATCTCTATTTTAAGCGGGCTGAACACATGTTGGATCCTTACCTGCTCTGATACTCACCACATAACCCAAGCCCCATTCAAGAATTATAATGCTCTCCAAAAGATCATTACTAATAAGGAAAGGAGAGAGAGGGAAGACAACACTAAGATGTAATTTTTCTATCAACTAATCAAAGTACTTTTGAGCTGAGAAAAATTTAAGCTTTAGAAGTAGGGGCTTTAAAGCATTGGCATTTTGAACTTAGGAACTTCCCCTATCCATATGGAGTGTAGAAAGAAGATGGGGCACATATGCACTCCTAGATCGGAAACCCGTATAAGGGTTGGGACACTGTGGATGGAACTGCTTCATCCCAGGAATATTAGTCCACTTGGCTGATACCTTGAATTGGCAGCCATGAAGTTCAGATTCATTCAGAAGAAGAGCCTCTTGAACAGCTTCTGGTTCAAGGAATTTCACACAGGCATACCCCTTTGGTTGGCCGTACTTGTTAGTAATAGTGACTCTATTCAGTGTTCCACATGACTGAAAATGCTGCTGCACTTCCTCAGGGGTACATGAATAATCCACATTGCCAATGAACATTGAATGAGACTCTACTTCCTCCCTGCTTGCCTGACTTGCTGCAAGCGGAGGGATCCTGAACGGCACCCATTTCCTTCTCATCCTTGGCCTGGATTTCACGCAGAGCAGGAGAGAGAGGAAGAGAGAATTGTTCCCTGATTGTTAATGACATACAACCATTTTTAGCATAAAATGACGTAAACATTCTTGAAAAATTGTTATTTATCAAAACTAAATGTTCTTCCACAAATTGAGAAGGTACCTGGGCGCAACATCATTATTCTTGATACGCCAATCTTCATTGCAAAATATTGAATGCATAAAAAATTGAATGCATGGAAGTATGCTCAGATACAATCATGCAGAACACACACTTTGATACACATGAATAATGTGGACATGCTTATTACAAAACCTGATTCCTTGTGGCAACCTCAGACTCCATTAAGACCTGCTATTCTCTACCAAAAATCCAAATCATTCACTAATTGTTTAAGGGGAATGAAACCAAACTGGCCTCCTTGCAAGACCTTGACCCAAAATGGTTGACCTGATGCACTACTTTCACTAGCATGAGTAATTCAATAAATTTGAATTGCAGTTATATTTTTTTTTCATTAATCTTCATTAACAATAATTATGAATCACTGTGAAAACTACAATCAACTTTATATGATAACTTTGTAATCATAACAAAGAATTGAATATCAAACGGTTATTGCATGTGTATGCATTCTTCAAAGAAAACACTGAGCCTAAGAAGAACAAACACTTCTAAGAATGTGTGACAACCAGTGTTTCAAAACACCATGTAACCAAACAGTTTGTAAGTGAAATTTATTAGAATGAAGGGAGATTACCAAATTAGGCAAGTGTTTAAAATTTGGTACTATATTACATAACTAAATTAACTAATGACAACCAGATTTGTGGCTGGAAATTACAGAAAATAGAAAATATGGAAACAATAAAC
Organism: Euryodendron excelsum; assembly: GCA_033060915.1. Classification (NCBI taxonomy): domain Eukaryota; kingdom Viridiplantae; phylum Streptophyta; class Magnoliopsida; order Ericales; family Pentaphylacaceae; genus Euryodendron; species Euryodendron excelsum. Next base: position 40,738,320 of record CM065390.1, on the reverse strand, counting down.
TTATATAAATTACACTTTGACCCCTATGACACTTGTCTCACACTTGGAGACAAGTGTCACACATGTAGGAGCCTTAGCCATGCATTGCATGTGTGTAGCCTTGTGTCACGAGCTGCCCTTCAAGGCCGGACCCATGCCCTCATTTTCCAGCCTCGTGTCAACTCTGCCATATTTGTACATATTGTATAGAGTGTAGAAATGTAAGTTTGGAGTCGGATGCACGCGTAGATTTTTCCCTGTCAAGGTGTGCGACATCCAACTTAGTCGTGTCCTAGCCCTATCGAGGAGAGGTGTTGTAATTTTTCCGAAGGGCTAGAAAATTAGTTTAGGGTCATATATATATGTATGTAAAAGGATTTTGTCAAATTCCTTGTAAATATTTTTGTAGACCCATTATGACTCCTCAAGGGGGTGTAATGTTTACTTGTATCAGTTTAGAAATGGCTTAAAAAGCATATATAGGGGAGGATAGTAAGGTGAGTCCAAGTCCCTAGTTGTTGGTTGTTGGCAAACTAAACTCCCCACCTAATTGTAGTCTGGAATTGCTTTGCATATACAATAAAAGTGATCTTATTGCTTGCAAATTGTGTGCCCATTGCCTTCGTTGTTGCTTTAAACGTTCTTAGCTTGTTGCTTCCAAATTGCTCACTTATGCACCTTCGGGTGTGTGTGTTGGCTTTCGTTTGCGAGGTGCCCCTTTGGCTGACTTGTTTGGTGCCGCCCACGACAAGTGCCACACGGCCTAATCCACTTGAAAGTGTCGAACCGTGACACCTTGCATGTATGCAATAACTTCGATTTTAGATTTTAATCCAATTAAATACTAGTATATATATATATATTAGAATTGCCATGCATGACCTTAAAGTACCTTAGAATGAAGAAATTTTAGGAAAAAACCGGAGTTGCATGTCTGTCCAGCCCACTTTCGGCTCATTTTTTAGGGGCTAAACAACCTCCATTGCTAAATCTCAAAACATGAAAGTTGTACATCTTTTCAAGTAGTACAATTTCGACTCAAGAATTGCTTAATTTCATTAAGAATTGAGGGAGGAACAGCCGATTTACCGAAAGGTGTCAAATCTAACCGCGAACAGGGGTGAAGGAGATGAACAGTAGCTCAACAAAGCCCGCTTATTTTTTTGGCTTTCTGTTTGGACCAGTGGGTCCCACATGAGATGTAAATTATATATATGTATTGCTTGGACACTTCCAGAAGTGTTAGATATTTATTTTATATTTTGTAAATGAAAAATTTACATAAAAAATCAGATTTTACCAATTTAAACTTTTGGAAAATTATTGTGTGGCTTAATCTTAGTGTTCTAAATACCATCGAAGGAGAATTTTTGGATATTTTTACTATTTATTATGTATTTATAATTATTTTTTAACTAAAAATATCCACTTTTGATATAAAGTACAATATTTTGGAATTCAAGAAAATAACTACTAAGATTACTTTATTTAAGCTAAAATATTATAATAAAACCTTTATAAAATAATTTTGAAATTTTTAAAAATTTATTTGTATTTTTAATCATTTTGGCAGTCCAGGTTTAGACCGAAATGATCCGAATATCTCCAGAAATTACCCAGAGACTATTTTAGTTAACTTAAAGTTACATTAGGGGTTTGGATAGAGTTTTAAGACTCTGTATCATTCTACAATAATTAGGGTAGGAAATTAAAGTTTCTTGCATTGATGCTTTGAAAGAATTGCACAAATTCAAGAAAGCATTTTGTAAGCTACTTGAACACCAAAATCATCAGGTAAGGGGTACTGATCCAGTAATTTTAATATGATAGTTAGTTCAAATAATGTATTTTGAATTGTTAAGTAAGTATATCATCCACAAAGCGTGATTTTATTTTGTATTTGACAATGTCTTATGATTACCTGAAAAATGTATTATTTCGAATTGAGATAGCTTTGTAAATATTTTCAAACTTGATTTTTGAGAGTTATAATATCAAAATTATTGAGCCGTGTGTCCCGGCCTTGTGGAAGACATAAGAGCCTTCTTGCCAAGTCTATGTGGCATGCTGGAGTAGAAGGGTAGCTTGGGAAATTTATGTTGGTGTGCCGTGTGTCCCGACCTAATGGAGGGCATAAGAGCCTTGGTACCAAGCTGTGTGATATGCCAAATAATAAGGATGATGCTTCCAAGTGTGGTGTGGAGTTTGTCACCTAATTGTTAGGCCTTATGAACTAAAACTGACATGTTAGAAATTTAATATTACAACTCAAAGGTATTTTGTAGATGGTGAGGAAGGAATTTGCGAATTGTTTCATGATACTCTTAACTGTTTTTCTTAGCTATCTCATATCTGTTTTATCATCCGTTAAATTTTTAATTCAAACTTATTGAGTTGTTGGATAATACACTGTTACTGAGCTTTGTAGCTCACCCCGTTTTATAGGAAATAGTTCAAATGTCCACTTAAATGGAAAAACTACTTTACCTGAGGGCTTCGAGGGACCTAATTAGGAGCCAAGGCAGTTTTAGTAATTAAGACTCTAAGTTTAAGTTTTGTAATAATAATTAGTTTAAGCAATGTGATGCTAGAATGTTCTAAAAGTTTATACCACATATGTTTGGTTGTCGGATTATTTTTGTATAGTATTATGTTTGTTTAACAGGTTTTATCACGCTTTCGGATTATCTAGAATATGAAAATCCGGAGTGTGACAGAATATACCATGTCAGACAGGTGTTGTGTCATCAGACACTCTCCAACACTTCTTGGACATGCGTCCAAGAATGTCCTATTAGTTTTTTAAATTTTTTTAGAACCAGATACTCTTCGGACACTTTGGGAACACATGTGTCCATCGTTGGAAAACATGAAATACGTCACAAGTTTGAAAAGCAATAGCTTACGATCCAACGAAAAAATAAAAATGATGTGATATACCCACTAATCCCTCTTGCTGTAGAATTTTTAATTTTAGGAATTCTAAAATGTAAAACTTTCAATTTATTTAGGAATGGAGCTTTGTAAATTAGAATATAGGACTTCTTGTTCACACTACTTTTTTATTATGTACTATGTGATTCAAATATTATAAACTATAAATGAATTTATGATGTTAAAAATGAAGAAATATTTATTATTTCCTATATCCTATAAAAATATGTTTATTTGTTGCCATGTTCCTGAAATGTCGCATCCTAATATTTTTCAAAATTGTCTTGTCAACATGTTTTATCCGTGCCCTTGATTCTTAGAACTAAACATTGTCATTACTATGACTTGGCAGAACCAATTCAAGCACCTCTTATTGAATCATGTCAAGAAGCACGACCAAAATCATTAAGAATATAACACGAGTGAGGTTGATCACCAAATATTTTAACAAAAGCAACATACCAGCATCGTAAGAAATTCAACTTTGATTGGTTGTCCTGGAAAATTTTATAAGGATCAACATTATGACTCAACATCAAAAACAGAATGTTTTCAAGACACTTTTAGCACCTATGTAACATGGACATGACCATATCTATAATGTGATACCTATACTATAGACAAATATGTTAAAATATTTCAATTCATCCATTTAAGTTTCTATATTAGGAATGCGTAATTTGGAAGGTGAACTGCTGCTAATCTTACACATAGATTACTCTTCCTTATAATTATTTCTTTTCTAACTATATTCCTTCAGTTTTATCTAAACAAAATAGTTCATCTCTAGACATATCTATTATATGTTTGCTTTGACTGTCTCTCTGTGCCATGTTGAAAAAGTTACAATTAATTCTGGACACAGAATCCAAGATGTCCCCTTTAGAGGTGCCCTGTGCTTATAGGCTAGCACTAATCCTATAAAGAAGTTAAAATCATAGCACAATACAATAAAAGGATCCATGAGATATCCTCCATGCTGAGGCTCTATCCTCATATGGCCAAAGAGTTGATGCAAACAATCAAGTCAAGAAACTAAGCCTCCTCTTGTTTTATAACACACACATGCAAACATGTGTGTCTGTGTATTTGTTTATATATATACATATATATCACAGAAAAGTATTTTGAGAGGAAGTGTTTCTTACTATTTGTATGATTGATTAATATAGGCATCTGAATTTCAAAGTGTAAAGTTTCATCCCATCATGCTTAAGCCTCTAAAAGTGTAAGAGTCATACAAGTCCTCTGAAATCATTTGTTATATTTATTCTAGTAGATAGCGTCATTTGTCCCCTACAGTACCTTGGTACCCACAGTGGCCTTTGAGGAATAAATGCTCATATAGAACACTTACTGTGGCACCACAAAGAGAAGTCATACAGTCAGTGACGGTACATAACTTTGTCAGAAAAGTGTCAAGATTGAGAAACATAAAACTACTTAATCCCATTAAAAGCTCTTCTAGTTCATCTCACAGTCAAAATTTTGCTTTCTACCTTAACAAGAGCCCTCTTTTTAGCAGTAAAATCTCACAAGTAGAAGACCACATGGCGTATGACCCAATTTGGACTGCCAATAGAGCCAGCTTTCTGTTTATTAGAAACCATACCAACATCCATGACTCAGTCCATTCCATTGAAATGGGTGGTCCTTTGGCCACAGTAGCTGAGATTCTGGGTCAAGTTGATCATCCATTACGGACACTAATCATTAGGAGGGCCAGGGATCACAATAAGTTCTATGAACTCTGGGCACACTAACAGCTGGTCTGGTTGGTAAATGATTCTCCTTAGGTCCAAAGGTTTACCTCTTTGCACATCCAACATGTGAAGGATGCAGGACAACTTTCAATGACATATAAGATCTGCAGGAAAAAGGTTCAAAACGAGTGGCAAAACACAGTAGCATGCTTTGAATCTGAATGAAAATCCAAGCTTCCTTGAATAAAGTGATCTTTGTCCATTTATCATGCCTTTAATTTTCAATATCAACCATAACAGATATAAAATATCTCATACATACAAATAACATGTTAAGAAGTTAGATTCCATTTTTGCTATCATAAGCACTATTAACAATCTATACAATTCCACACATCATATAAACAATGGCAAATTCTTATTACCAGTTTTCTGATCATAAACACGCAAATTAAATAGCCACACCTAGTTATGCATTACATACCAACTTCGCGTAAGCCATAGAATCAATAACCTTCTTTATCATCGGAAGTGGCTGATAGTGTCGAGATGTATCTGCATCATTATCCTTCATAAGTTAGAACAAGCACATTTGCACCTTTAAGAAGATTCTCTTTCCTTCTGAAGAAATATGAATATTTGCCTTGCCTCATCTCAATATTCATCGAGCCATTTCCACCTTTGGGATAAGCTACATATACAATCAAGATCTCATAGCAATATGTAACTAAGTAAGAGGCTCATGCATCTAGTCCAAACTTGAGGTCCCAGTTGATGCAAATGCAACAAGACAGTGTAACTATGCAGGTGCAAGGTCTCGGGAATACAACAAATGATGGATACCATAGAAATTTTGGGCTCAAGAATGACTAGTAGCTCTTTCCCAATGGATCACAAAGCCTCATAGAACTAAGGAGACTAATCTTTGCATGACTCAAGTTTTTCCAAATCTCAGGCAGTGTGTACACAGGACTCATTCAATTGTATTACTTGGAAATACACAAGATAAATTTCTGGTAATCACTCAGTTCAAGCATGCACTACCACTTTTGGGATGCAAGTTGTTTATTGATTGTCAGCAGCTGTCACTAAGGAATTGCACTTCGGGAAATCTACCCAACCACTTTCCCTCCTGATCAACACAATATCACAACCAACCAATTGATCTCCATGATAATGTGATGAACTGAAGCACCGAGAGTCATTTGGATCTTTCTAATGTAATAGCAACCAAATGGACATCCAAAAAACAAAAAAGAACTGTAAACTTTAGGTTTATGGACTATTAGTAAGGTCCTTGGCTTTTACTTATCAAAAATTAACATCCTTGCCTTTCAACTATTTGGGTAATTGGCATGTAGGCTTTTTCTAGGAGGGTGAACTGGTAAGCCTAAAGGTTTGAGCTGGTGGCGCTAAACTAGCATCAACAGAAATAATCTTCACAAGTCCCTCATGATTAGCTTCCCATCTCAGATTCATAAAATCAGACTTAAAGGAAATCTTGACCAATCAAACCCTAGTGGCTCCGCCGTCTTCTTAAGCATCCACGCGGCGCCATCAAAAGTAAAGGTAGAAAAGGCCACCTTCTGTTCTTCCGTGCAGGGTAGTACTTCGAATACTCTCTCAATCCCCAAAATCCAAGATTCTACAGCCATGGGATCGGGAGTTCCTAGGAAAGTTGGGGATCTCAGTTGTTAGAATTGCCTAATGATGGTGCGTGCCACCAGTTTCATTCTTGGTACTGGCACTACAGGAAGCTCTGGTACGTTGGTAGTATTGCTATGTGCATCTTGGGCCACTTGGACATGCTCGGCTAAGATCCTTTCTACGCAATCCATTCGGTCCTCCGGCGGTCTGGCCCCTCTACGACCTCTTCCAGCTATACGTATACCAACGAACGGTTAAGCACTTAGCATAATGCTACATATAATACACCTTGGCACGTCATTATACGTATAGCATACATATACACGTAGCACATATTCAAGTCAAACCTAGAATTCTATCTAGACATGGCTCAATCTTACGGCATCAACCTATAGCTCTGATACCACGTTGTCATGCCTTGTAACCCAGCCTATGCGGATTTGGAGTACATGACTGGCCAGTAGCTTGGCTACCCAATGTCGTGTCTCATAATCCAGTTGAACACTTGTGCATAATCATTTAAAATGATACAAAGTAGCAGAAATGAAATTTTATAAACTTGAAATAATACGTGTTATACATGGCAGAGATGTGTCTAACCTAAAACCAAACATATCATATGGGCCTATTCTAGGCCACCACAAATATGTCATTTATAAGTGGGTTACAAAACATCATAGGGTCTAGCCCCGAATAGCACATTACATAACAAAATGGCCCATGGGCCGTAGACCAAACATCCATATAAAGGGCCTCCTCCTAAGGCCTCCCGGTTTGGCTACTTGAAAATATTTTAAAAACGTAAACTATACACTTAGTGAATAACAATGATGCATGAGCGTAAAATACCATGGATTAGCATTTATATCTAATGTATAAAACAATAGAGAAACCACTTACGACATAAGATTTCATATTGAAACATTTCTTCATCAAATCATAGCATCATAAAAGTGAGATGCACCGTAAAATTGTTCCCTGTCAAACATAGCATAACTTTTCACATGGCATCAAAACACATCATATATCAATGTTCAAAATCATATGTGCACTACAATCCGACATCAAGGGTAAGCTCAACATTAGCAACCTTAAAGATAGCACAATATAGTGGCTTAAAGCTGAGAGACGTCTCCCAACATGGCAATAGATTATTTCACGTCCCCATCGTAGGACAACATCGTTGCTAGTTTAAGGTCTTGCTACGAAAGATCTCGAGTTGGCACTAGTACTTTCAAAATCATGCATCTCGTTCATTAAAACATTCTAGTTCATGGGTTCCAATTCATATCCATGTTCACGACTTCCATACTCTTGATATTCATCCTATGGAATTTAATTATTAAAATATTCATTCTTTGTTTCATCACTCTGCTACCACAGAAGTGCATATCACAGCTCCGAAAGGTGCAAGTACGTTAAAGATTTTATTTTCTAGGACACTGAGAGCCACATTGAATTCTGATTGGTTCTTTTGTTTTTCTTTTTTATATGGTTTATCTTCTCTTACCTTTTTTGTGTCAAAAGCTTTGGCAAACCCTTTGTATTGTTAGAACAAGAACAAGAAGAAGAAGAAAAAAAACGATAAGGAAAGAGAAGTTTAGAAGCTAAATCGTACATTAGTTTCTTCCTTTATATGGTTCCCCAGTCGACATGGGAAAGACTTTGCTAAAACAAGATGTGTGCTCACATCCCCAAAAGACACATTCGTAACTTCTCTATTTTACACACACAAGCGTGCCAAAGTTTGAGGCATGTACAATGCAACGAGGATCAACCAAATCAGAATATCTGGGAAGAATTTAGACTACCATTAGGAAAATTATGAGCTATAGGGATATCAGCATGAACAGATACTTGTAATATGAGGGAAATAGTAGACTCTAAAGAAGTTCATAATGAAAGACCATAGTGACAAATACTTGTCAGAAGAAGCACACACACAAATATAAATTGACGGTCAAGCAATTAATCAAGAAAAGTGTGAGTTGTGCGAAAGTAGTATCATAAAAATGACTCAATCTAAGTTGACGAGAAAATTCATATTAATCTTGCAGTACTTAGAAACTTGAGGACAGGTTGTCTTACTTCTGTTTTATTTGATACGATTTTTTCCCTACTTGCCTCTCTACTATAATTTTTGCTGTTCTACATTCAATAAGCAGAAAACCTCTAAGCCCCTCAGTCTAATATATTTCTTTCGAACACATGAAATTTGGATGGATACAGTGCTACATTTCTGCTGTAACACTTGTGAGACTCCTCATCTCTCGACAACTGAAACTCCATAACATAAATTACATTCTTAGTTTGACTTCAGCTATTCTAAGACATGCTCTTATTTTTTTTCAGTTACAGAAAACTAAACCAACACTTCCCTTTGGTTTGCTATCTTATGCCCCTCCCACTACAATACCTAGTATTAAATAGTAAAAGGACCCTTGTTTTTATGCACCTGTTTATGTCAGGACAATTGTCATAGCAAAATCTGGATTTCCAGTTTGTTAAAATGATTTTTTAAGGAAATTTTAATTTCTAGGAATAGAAGTGTGTGGTAATCAAAAGTCAACAACCACCAGGATTCCATTTTTTTTCCTCATCTAAATTTGCCTGAATTTTCTCGCCCTTTTTTTCTAATAAATAAAATAACAACAATTGGCTTCAATTTTTCTTTTCATTTTTTTCTTCTTGAACTCTTTTTGTGACTCAAATGAAACCTGAAGTATGCATATATAATAGATCAAATATGTCAAATAATTCTAATAATATAATACTTCCATAAACAGATGTACAGGCAGTTTTGAGCCAGCCTAAACCTGATGATGATTATAGATTTTTTTTTCTTGTGATAAGCAAAGATTTCATTTGAAAGAGCATCAGGGGATGCAACCCGAGTACAACCAAAAACCACACAGAGGACAAATATTTTCCACGTATCAACCGACTAAGCTGTCCACCAAATCTAAGAAAACCTCTATGTTCGGGTTTGAAACACCATGTAACCATCTATAAGAAAAGATTCACAAAATAAGACTTCAATTGCAAGATCGATTTCTCAATCCCTTTGAACAACCTCAGGTTTCTCTCCCTCAAAATAATCCACATTAAGCATAAAGGAGTTGCCACCAAAAGTCACCAACACTTTATCGCGCTCTCACTCTATGCTCTGATTACTTAGGTTGAAAGCAACATGACCCGATTTGATTACCAACAACACAAATTAGGCCAAATCTTAGTTTTGGTTTAAAACAGTGGAACAGCTGATTGTTAAGATTGTTTTGCTTTGAACAGTAATATCCGCTAAAAGTGACATATATCTGTTCTCTTTCCAGTGTGGAGTTTTTGGACATTTACTGTTCATATGATTTAAGCAAATTAATTTCTGCAAGGTACAGATACTTGGCTGATCTATAATTCATATATAGGCAATGGCAAGAACTGATCACATCCAACTCAAGGATTGTTCAAATTGAGGAGACAGCATCATTGGAAAAAATTAAAAACAAAATATCAAAAACACCCCTTGTAAATAATTGTGCATCTGATGTCAAACCCCATAAAAAAAAGAATATATCAAGAATATGTTATCTGATCAATTAATATGTAGTAAGAGGAATATGAGAAGAATCTCACCAATTAAGAGTCCTCGATAAGAGAACCTTGGCTTATCAATAATGTTCCATGGGACCTGATGAACTTCAATCATCCTGGTAGTAAAGTTAAAATGGCAAAGTTGGCTAAATGTCTGCAAGATTTCACGCAAAAACACATATTGTAAGATGCAAATATGCCTTTCACAAAAGCAAGACTAGCAACTTTTAAAAGGTTTCATGAGAACATAAAACCTGTAGCCCATGCAAAGCTCCATATACTGTTTGTGCCTGCAATGTAACATTACCCAATTGAGTCAATCAGAGATTTCCAAGTGACAGAAAAGTTTCAGATATATATGAGCTAACTCTTTAGAGCACAACTTGTTGGCAATTTATGCCATTTCAAACAAACCCACAATAAATGTGTTAGACATTATCCAGGCACCAATACTAATGTGTAGTCATTTTGACACCTCATATGCAATGATCAAAGCTTTGTTTCGGTGTACTGTTTTAGTTACCTACGTTTCAAAAACGTTTTGAGAATATAAGGGGGAAAAAAAAGAATTTGGAAACATATGGAAATGTTTGAAACAAAAACCATACCATATATAAATGTTTTTACATTCTCAATAATTACATAATTGAATATGTTGAGGTCTATACGTCTATTTGCACAAAGGGCATAAGTGTACAATACAAAACTAAACTAAGTGCGAACTAAAAATTGTTAAATTAATTTCAAACAAATCAAATCCCATCAAGAACAAGCGTGTACAATTCTAAAAGTGCAAAAGGTTCTAAACAAGTTAGAAAAGGAAGTATCAGTGAAAATATTAATAGAAAAATGATCAAATTTTCGTTTTGGTGTCAGGTAGGAAACAGAAACATGTTGGAAATATAATGGAAACAAAGAAAACAAATTGAAAACATAACTAGACATTTGGAAACATGCATTGAAGTCCATAACAGTGTATTTCGAAAACTAATAAATTAATAGTTGAATATGTTTGAAGACTATTCAGTCATGTACATTAGACAAAACCATGATAACATTGAATAACAAACGTTAATCTTTATCCAATATAATTAGAAATTAATTTTTGTAATTTTATTAATCATAAAGTAATCAAATTTGAGAGTTAAGTTGTAGTTTTATAAAATGCATACCAATTTAATGTTGATATCAAATGTTATTATAAAAGAATTTGAGATCAGACATTTCTTTAATGCATTAGTTCTCAAACAAGGATCCAAACATTTTAGTTAATTATATTGACAATAACTCAAATCTCTGATCAAATAACAAAGAGAACATTATTAATTATTATCATCCAATAGTAATAATAAAAATTAAAAAAAAAAAAAAAGAGGCACAAGCAAGGATCAGAATTTCATTGCAGTAAAACCAAAAAAAAAAAAGAATTTGGAAGCGTATGTAAATTTTTTTAAACAAAAACTAAAGCCTATATAAATGTTTATATATTCTCAAAATCTAAATAATTGAATATTGAGGCCTACATATCTCTTTACATAAAGTGCACAAATGTACAATCTAGAAGTAAACTCAATGTGAACCAAGAATTGTTAAATTAATGCCAAACAACTCAATTTTATCAAGAACTAGTATACAATTCTAAATGTGAAAAAGGTTCCAAACAAGTGTCAGTATCTTAAATTTATTAACCTTATACATGGTTGTTTTATCTTCAAGCCTCTATCTCTCCTCTTCTCCATTCTGATTTTTCAAATTCTCTAATAGATTCGAGAATTTTCTTTGTTCTCAAATCTGTTCTTTTAACAAAAAGAGGCAAATAGAAATAACCATTATTGGATATTCCTAATAGATGTTGGAACAACTCATTGATTAAGTATGGTTCACGATGTTTTGATGCGTTTCGGTATATTTCGGTGGAAACAAAGAAATTTTAGTATTTCAATAATGTTTCAAGCCAATTTCGTAGGAAACGGAAATGTTTTGGTCGTTTTGATGAAAGCAAAAAAAAATTGTTGATCTTTGCTTATATACCTGTTAGACACTACCAATGGTGCAATGTCTTTTTTCTATTTATAGATCTATGTGTTGCAAGGAGATATTGTACTGTAACAGAAATTCCTTGACTAATAAAATTAATCATTGTAACAAAAATTCTTTTAATATTCCCCACCCACCTCCCCCAGGGATCTCTCTTCCTTCCGTGAAGTAGTTTTCCCTATTTATAATCACACAAGGCAGCTTTTATTATACTAGTCCAGTGGGTTGAATCCACTACCACCCATCTCATGTACAAGTTACTTATGATGACTCTTTAGATAATGACATCTACAGTCTACATAGTATGTCATGTTGTAGTCATGCTTAACTAGAATTATTTTGGTGAGCTTGTTTGTCAGCTTTCAATGTGTTAACCTCGATGTTTGTTGAGCACATTGCAAAACCATATGTATCTAGAATTTTGGAATCCACCTAAGATTGCCATGTTGCACACTTTAATCCTTTCTAACATTGCTACCCGTGTCAAACTGATGTAGGACAGCAGATACAAATTCAGAACTGATGACACCCACAATCGCTTATTTGGTGGGCTGTACCTTGGAACTACTTATGTTCCAGAGTTTGTAAGGATATATAAAGGGAGGATAATTGTTGGGAACAAACTGGGAAAGCATATATGAAGTTTGATAGACATAACTTGAAAGGAAAAAGGACTAGAAGAAAAAAATTATTAGATAGGAATTAGACAAATTATAGCAATTTTCATCAATTAAACTCTTCTAAGTCTTACTGATTCAAAAGCTTCCTAGGCAAGTGAAAACCTTCTAAAATGAAGGATAACAACAATAATTTAAATAGGACTGAAATTTCTGAATATATATATACACAAATATATATTATCAAAGTTTGTTAGTAAACGTAATGGTAAAGCAACCCAAGAAAATATACCAAACTGGATTGAATGTTGGAGCTCATAAAAGAACTAAATCAACAGACTAAGGGACAAAGAAAGTCAGCAAAACAAGAAACAACTTAGCAAATAAAAACTTTCCAGACTTTACGTTGACTCAACTTGAACCTAACAAGAAAACAACTATTCACATAGAAAACAAAAGCTGCTAATCTCCAATATTTAGCACATTAAACCCATGCAGATCAAGTGCAATGTATATCATCACAGACAGAATTTCTCCATTCGTGTTAGCATTCTCTGCATAATTGTCCCCACACTGGAGAAAACACAACCTCAAGTCTTTAAAATGTCAAGCTGGAAGTTTCGATAAGCATTGGACTTGCATCTAGAGAATGAACATTTGGGGCTAATTTCACTTGCTATCTCTTTTGAAACTAAGGTGATGTTATGGAGTTTTGATTCTAAAACCAACTTAATTTAGGTCAATATAAAAAATTTTGAGTTTTGCAATGTTACGATCAGTTGAGTAGGCTAAGGCCTAGAGTTTGTCATTTGTAAGGTTATGAAAATAAAAAATAAAAAAGATGAGGTCCTATGGTGCAAAGTTGTTATTTCAGAATAACCACAAAAACAAAATTAGTAATCTCGATTTTAAGCATTTATAATCTCTAATTTAACAGACTATCCAAGACTAGTTACAATCAGTCAATGAAGAACAATACTTCCAAACAAACTAAATTTGCCCCTTTTATTCTCGCAAGCCCTGCTGCATCGGTCTCCCTCACATTACTGATACATTACGTGGATACCAAATTCTCTGAAAATTACAATCAGAGAGATTTTAATCCTTCTAAACGAAAGGATATGCTCAACAGACTCAACCCTTCCCTATCAATGATAGCATGCTGCAGCATACAAAAATTAAGTTTTAATATCTTAATCCTAATTGAAAGAAAAATTTTAATCAGGGAAAAACATTAGAGAATCTTCAAACCCAGTCCAGTCTACTTCAACATACAAGTGATAGGAATAAGCAGCAATAAGAAGATAGCACAATCCTCAATAATGAAGGAATGCAAAATAGTCGAGAATGTAATTGAAGCAATGGTCACGCCCACCTCAAGATGTGCATAAACCGGATTTCCACTTGCAGGAATATATAACTTGTATGACTCATCAATCCCGTGTTGTAACTGCACAACACCAAAAAATTTCAGCTATAGAATTTTACTTTTGTAGAGCAACCAAACTAACTGTTAAGTCACCACTTGACCTAAAAGCTTAAGCTATTAGGTAAGAGCCCAAACAATGCACAACAAGCTCTCCAACACCCCGCCTCATGTGCAACCCCACCTTGCACGTGGAGATGCAACATACAGAGATAGAGAAAAACATAATGCAACCGGGGACCAAATGCATATGAAGAGACTTGAACCCAATCTCTCACCAACCAGAGCTTTGATACCATATTAAGCTTTTAGGTCAAGTAGTGACTTAACATAAACATATGAAAAATAGCACACATGTGAAAGATTTTCAGTGACAAAGACAGGTCCATCAAGACAGAATTATAAAAACTGAAGCAAAATTCAAACACTCTAGCCATTTCTTAAGAAAGCACTCTTTCGTTTTGAGTCTTCAATATCAGGGTTATTTTTTATGCTAGGCGAAAAATCGAAAAGCATATGAGCTGAGAAAAATAAAGACAAATGAGAATTTTACAAAACCCTTTTGATAAACACTTTTTTTTTTTTTTTTGACAAGTGCCCACAAAGGGATAAACATCAATCTACAGTATTCCCTAAAGCCGTATCAAAATAAATAATCACTGAAGTCTTTTGGTAGCCAAGAAAAAGCCATCACATCCCTTATATTTCACTATAAAATTAAATAGAAAACATTTATCCAGTATTGCCTTAAAATTTAATTTATTAATTTCTTCACAACTTTGTAGAACACAAATCCAATATGAGGGCTTGATTATATTAGAACAACATTTGAAAAACAACATAAACCTTGAGTTGGGTTTATTGCATTAGGTTTTTTAAGCAAAACAAGTTTGTGACAGGTTTTAGAAGAAGAGGAGAGGGGGGAGACAGAGGCCCAACAATTGATTGAAATAACTGTATTCAATGTTGATGAGTTTCAATCACAAAAGAAAGTTAATGATGGGGAAAATTATGCTTTTCTAACTCATATTTGAAAAGCTTCCTAACTCTTTGCACGATTGTTGTGAAGCGTTGTCAATAGGTTACATTGAAAAGACATTTGAGGAAAAAAAAACTTCTCAACAAATTGCAGATAACCAGATATCAATAGATACTATCAAATGGCTCACATTCCAAGCTTGCACTTTTAGAGGCCATAGTGAATGCCCCAATTCAAACAAAATAATAGTAAGTTTCTTTAAATGATAAAGATTTTATCCTCTTACAATGATAAAGATTAAGGTTGTTGCATTTGAGAGGAGCCAGGCACAATTTGGAGATAAAGGTGGTGCTAGAATTCTTTGAGACCTTGTATAGGATTGAAATGGTACTAGACCGTTCCATCTTTGGAAGGTTTAATGTCAAATCTGATTACTGCAAGTCGGTTGGTACTGTGCCTGGCTCTGTACCTTGGAATGGAATCTAGAGTGCCAAAGTTCCTCCCATGGCGATCATTGGATGAGTTATGACTTGAGGGAAGATAACTACCATTGGTAGTTGGAAGGATAACTTTCCCCTAATTGGTGTTGTATGTGTGAGAAACTGGGGGGAACTTATGAATCATCTCCTATTTATTGTGAAGTGGTAGGGCTAGTGTGGCATTTAAGTTGAATATGTTTGCTTTATCATGGGCACTCCCTATATCACTTTTAGTTTATGATAGTGTGAAAGTTGATCAAGAGGAAAGAGGAGAAGGCTGGCTTGACTAGCAAGTGGTGTACATACCTTATATCCACATGTATGCCACCTCAGCAAAAAGCTTTGCACAGTAATTCACTACTCTCACATAAAGGCTCTACATTTGTACCACATATGTTAGTGACACGTGTTCGGGACACCGAACGGGC
>CM065390.1:40685000-40717500 GCA_033060915.1 Euryodendron excelsum | reverse complement strand
TCGTGGGTATACGGAATACCTTATGCAGATAATAATATAATGTACGGATCGTCTTGCTTGCTTTACGAGCCTTTCGCATAACACGTGCAATATACTATGAATTAATTCAACACCTCTTTTGTGTCTTCCTCATTATACAGTAGAGGACTATTAGAGTCCAATACGAAGAACACACGTTCCAAATCTTAAGGCTCTTAGATGGTAGCCCTAGAGAGAACTAGAGAGAGAAAGTAATTTAGAGAGAGAGTCTGTATCAAATATTACGTAAGTTCTACTCCTAATACAATCTGTGTATAACAAATATACACCATGATAAATATAAGACTCACTTATCTTTATCTTCTAACAGTTTAAATCTGATGAGGATAACTCATTATCTCGTTATCAATAGGAGGTGAAATATATACTAAATATATATCTATGTGCCCATGTGGACATACCGCTAGCCCCATGCGGACATACCGTGAGCCCCATGCAACATCTCCCACTTGGACACAAGGGACATCAATAATCTCATCTCATAAATCTCTCATCTTGTTTAACTCCTTATACAAGAAATGGAATGTGCAACAGACGAGAAAGGTATCGGTGAGGAACGTTATATTAAGTTACCATCAAACTAACATAACACTAAAACTCAATAATCTCGTGTATATCCTAAATTACCAAACCACACCAGATCTTGTACCTCTAACCCCTCTTGTAACTAATATAGAGTCATGCAAGACCTCTCAATGCATTTGTGCTCATGATCATATCAAAAACTAATATTAACACGATCACTCTGGCTATGAGCAACAAATCATGAGTATGATGTCAAATGATCTTTCCTTAGACACTTATGTCAATCCATCTAAACTCAACTGCTTTCCTAGACATGCTTTGCTGGATTGTATTCCTCATAAGCCTTGAATAACATGCTAAAGTAGCAACATTAAGCTTCAAATTCATGACATAGTGCTAAGTCTCAAAGGGTACAGACTTGGACTTAAAGTCCATAGGGCTCACACAGTAACAAAGCAGGGATTTATTCGGTCACTCCCACAATGGTCGTCTTATAGCACATACAGTATGATATGTATGCTATGATGGAGCTTCCACTCAGGGTCTGTCACACTCTAACACCATACGGATTTTAGTTTAGTCGCTCTCACCAGCGCCTAACTTGAGCTTCTCGAGAATCTCATATTTGACTTTTTACTGGCTTTATGGAGGTGTGGATAACTCCATGTTCAACTCATACAGTCTCATCTTAACTCTTACTAAAGCGACAGATAAATAAACATCAACCCTTGCTCGCTTTCTAAGCTTAAGGAGATCACATTATCATGGTACCTATGTGATCATTTAGTGTCTCATCCTGCTTGCTATCTCAGCGCTAGAGCGATGTGAGAGGGTCGATCATAAAGCCTGGTGGCATCTACTCATAATACAAGATATGTGCACTAACTAAATCAAGTATCAATCATGCCCATTAAATGAAAACTCATCTCATAATGCATAAGATATAATCCAAAGCGTCCAACAAAATAAGCATATCAAACCCTACATAATCCCAAACCCCTAGCATGCCTATGAAAAACATCTCTAGCAATGGGTTTGGTCAATGGGTCAACAATCATATCGCTGGTGGAGACATGCCTTAGGACCACTTGCCCTTGCACAATGATGTCGCGAATAAAGTGATACCGAGTACCAATGTGCTTAGTCCTACCATGGTACTTGGGATCCTTTGCATAAGCTATAGCGGTTGTGCTATCACAATGAATCACAACAGCCTCATCAAGATGCCCTGTGATACTGAAGCTCTGCAAGAATTTCCTCAACCATATAGCCTCCTGAATAGCAGCAATACATGCCACATACTCTAACTCGATGGTGGATGGGGAGACACACTGCTGTTTCTTGCTACACCAAGAAATTGCACCACCTCCGAGTATAAAGGCATAACCCGTGACGGATTTACGCTCATCTCTATCAGCAGATCCATTTACATCATTGTATCCAGCCAATTTGAGACTACCACCTTGGTAGCATAAAACGAGGTCTGCAATCCCTCGCAAATACCGAAATATCCTCTTAACTGTAGCCTAATGTGCAGCTCCTGGATTACTTTGATATCGACTGACCATACCAACTGCAAAACGTATGTCGGGTCGACTACACATCATAGCATACATCAGACTACCGACTATACTGGCATATGGGACATTGGCCATTTGCTTCTTCTCTTCCTCTATCTTAGGACACTGCTCAATGTTAAGAATTTGACCCTTGTCCATTAGAGTGTCTATGGGTCTCGAATAGTGCATACGAAATCGTACTAAAATCTTCTTTATGTAATTCTTTTGAGACAAACTAAAAGGCCTCTTAGACCGATCTCTTGATATCTTAACCTCAAGCACATAATCCACCTGACCCATGTCTTTCATCTCAAATGTGGAGGACAACCACTCTTGAGTGGCAACAATCATCTCCATGTCATTTCCAGCTAACAAAATATCGTCCACATAAAGCAAGAGAATAAGAAACTTATTCTTACTCTTTTTAACATACACACAATGGTCCTCTTCAGTCATTGTGAAGCCCATAGAGATAATGGCTCAATGAAACCGAAAATACCACTGCCTAGACGATTGTTTCAGGCCATAGATGGAGCGTTTCAAGCGACAAACCTTACGCTCTTGTCTCTCTGCCTGAAAACCAATGGGTTGATCCATATAGATCTCCTCATCTAGGTCTCCATTGAGAAATGTTGTCTTCACATCCATTTGGAACAATTCCAAATCTAAATATGCAACGATAGCTAGAATTAGGCGAATGGAGGCAAATCTCACCACAGGGGAGAACGTCTCCTCATAGTCTACACGCTCTTGTTGGATATAACCTTTCGCCACAAGACAGGCCTTGTACTTCTCAATTGACCCATCAGCCTTGTGCTTGATTTTTTAGACCCATTTGTTGCCAATGGTCTTATGCCCAGGCAAAAGATCAACAAACTCCCATACATTATTCTTAGTCATTGAGCTCATCTCTTCCTGCATAGTAACTAGCCATTTCTCAGAAGCAAGTGAAGTTATAGCTTCAGTATACGAAGCTGGCTCATCAACATCCACAAATATGCTTATGAAGAACTCTCCTTCAATATCGAAGTGGCGATAAGGAACTATTCCTCGAGTGCTTCTACGTAACTGTGAATCATGAGAGTCATATAATGGTATACTCCCACTAGGTAAGGGATCGCTCCCACTGTCTCTAGTGACTACAGAATGAGGTTGGGTTTCCTCATCATGCTTATGAGATAAAGGTGCGTCTCCCTGGGGTTCCTCTAACTCATAGAGTTCAAGATTTCTCTTAACTTCACTAATGCTTGGGAAATCCTCCTCTAGGAAATCAACATCGCGTGACTCAATCTCAGTCATTCCCCCATCTGGGTGTTCATCGTACATAACATACCCCTTAGAATGTTCTGAATATCTAATAAAAATACATTTATTAACTTCAAGGCCTAATTTTCCATACTTATGGGAAGTATTTTGAACATAACCAGCAGATCTCTATGGGCGCAAGCCATCTAAATTAGGCCTATTGCCTTTCCATAACTTATATAGTGTGATTGGAACTAAGTTTGAAGGCACTCGATAAAGGATGTAGGCGGCAGTCAAAAAAGCATCTCCCCAGAAACTTATTAGAAGGTTTGTTTGCGCTATCATTGACCTAACCATATCTAGAAGAGTACGATTCCGTTTCTCTACAACACCATTTTGTTGCGGAGTACCAGGAATCGTTAACTGCCTGCGTATCCCCTTTTCTTTACATATATCTTTGAATTGATCAGACAAATATTCTTAACCTCTATCAGTTCAAAGAACTTTTAAAGTCTTCTCTTTTTGATTCCCAACCTCTACTACAAAGCGTTTGAAATAATCCAAAGCCTTGTAGCGGTGAGACAACAAAAATAGTGAACCAAATTGAAAGAAGTCATCTATAAATGTAATAAAGTAGGATGCGTTATGTCGTGCCTTGACATTTATTGGTCCGCATATGTCATAATAGACTAGCTCTAACGGATGAAAAGCCCTTATTGCCTTACCAAAAGGCTTTCTGCATAACTTTCCAGCTAAACAAGGGTCACAAATAGGTAGGCTTACTTTGGCGAGAGACCCCCAAAGCCCTTCTCTAACCAGTTTAGCCATTCTTTCTTATCCTATGTGGCCAAGTCTAGCATGCCATTTGTGTAACATAGCTCTCTGGTCGTCAGGACGGAGATTGTGACCGTCTTGACGATAAGTGCATTGGTATTATATTGCTCACTGGATGAAGATAATGACCATCTTCACAGTAAGACCATTTTTATTATATGACCATGTATCCCTCTCTAGTTATCCTGATGGTGCCTATTACCGTCCTAAGGGTCAGAGTCATTACATTGTTGTACTTTTTATTCTTTGTATTGCATTGGAAAAAGTTTAACATATCTCATTGAATTCTAATGCATCATTGATGTTTTATATTGCATGTTCAAGAGTTTTAAGCTATGAACATGCATTGGTTATGAATTATTACAATTATTTCATCAAATTTAATGTGATGGTGTGTGATAGGTTCGGAAGCAACACCAGATACTTCGGTTCAACCTAAGGAGTGAATCATTTATGACTGTAAGACGATAACATGTGGGGATTTTAAGATATTCTTTCTCGTATTGAATTGAATGTGTTGTGATCTATATTGATATTGGTGATTAGATTATGAGGTGATATTTGCATACAACACATATTGTGGGCATAACTTGCATTACACGAGAGAAAGTTTAGCCAATGTGGGCCTAACCTAAGGTAGTCACGGTGGACTAACCTAAAAAGGTGTCACGGTAGACATTCCTTGATAACAATCCATCAATATATTGGGCCAATATTATCTAAGTAGCCACTCATTTGTGGTGTATCATATATTGCATCACGGAGATATTAAATTTCAATGGTGATGTATTCTTCAGTGATTATCTATCATTCATTCTTTATAAGTTTGAACATCTTTATGAGTATGTTGATATATAGCTCACACCCACACATGTTGTTTTGACAGGTAAGATAGAGATGGAGGTCTAGTTCACTGCAGCTTTTGTTGTTACTATTGTGACTATTGTGGTTGCTGTTGATGCTGAGTTAGAGAGTTTCAAAAAGCTCCATTTGTTGTGTCATTGGTCTTTTGTACATGTTATATGTGAGATGAGAGTTCTTGGGGTTTCTTTACATTTGGGTTTGTAATGATGTATGAGATGGTTCTAATTACCTTCTTAGTGTATGTTGATGGTTCTGGGATGGTTTAATATATAATGATGTTGTTTACTCTTATAAGATTCTTATCATTGGGAATGTCGTGGAGTTTCGCTTACAAGTTGTTAACCTATGCGATCACACTCATCGTAAGAGGTGTTAATGACACCTGATTAAGAGTGGGCGTGACATTTCACTAACTTTGTCAAATGTTGATATGTCTCATGCATTTATATATGTTACTTGCATAGAATTCATATTTGTGGTTAGTATATTATGAATCCTTATATATCGAGTTGCATTTCATGGTTCTTGTGCATAAGGTTTACTTAAAGTTGTCATTTGATCTTATATTGAATACTTGATGTTGATATAACATTTGTTAGAAATTTATTTGATGGAGAAAGTTATTGTGATATGAAATGTTAAGATATTATAATGTGATTGATGCACACCATGTGTTTGATAAAACGTGTATATGAACTTGTGCAAAATCTTATGAGTTATATGTTATGGGAAATGACTAAATGTTCATGAAAATTGAGTAATATGGATGAGTTGGTGTGATTTCAATTTTGTGTGAGTTGGATTTTGGTATTTGGGGTACGGAAAGCAAGTTGGGGTGAAGTCCATTTGTGAAAAGACATAGCCCTGCGCAGGTGGTCCTATGATCCATCAGGTTAGTAACCTATAAAGCTAGTGGTTGTGACGAGCTTGTACAATAGCAAAGTGCTCGATTTGGCATACACAAATCTCAATTGAGTGTTGTTGGTTGAAAACATGGTGTTAGAAATGGAATGAAATATAATAAAAATAACAAGTTGAACTTGAGAAGGAATTGGGAATTTCTTGGTTTTGATGAGGAATGTGATCTGATGATATTGGTGATGAGTATTTCTTATATGTTCTCATCTCTATATCTTGTTTCTTGTTGACATATTATACACTTGCACAAGACACCATATTGATAGTTGGCATTGTTAGTGGTTTTTCTAGTGGGAACGTTTGCTCAAGCCTACTATCTCGTAGATAATGTTCTAGTCGTTTAGCAATTTGTGAAGATCATGAAGTTTTTGAGTATTACATATTTTGTAATATTTATGGGTATAAGCAAGAAAATATCTATGTATTTGAATTATTCAAGTTATTGTAATTTTTTTGGTAAAGTTAGGATTATTGGGTATTATTTTGTTCTTGAAGGAGCATGGAACATGGGTTTTGCAAAGTTAATTTGAAATACTTATAAAGAATAGGTCACTTGTGAAGCTAATATCTTATTAAACAATTTTATTTGTATAGGAAACAGAATATTGTATTACCTTTCTTTTTATATTTCATGAGCTTCATTTGGTTAAGGATTTAAGGGTTATGCTAAAATTTCTTCAGGTGTATCAAATCTGACCATAGTACCTTGTTTTGATCATAACTTCACTTAGACATTGAATTAGCATGTGATTCTAATGAGGTTTGAAAATAGACTCATTATAAAACATGCATGTCAAATTTCATGGCATTTAAGCTTGTGATTTGAGAGAAATTACCATTTTGAAGTTTTCATTTCTGGGCATATTTTAGTTAAGTTGCTGAATTTTGGTCGGGTAGTGAAAGTGTTGACACTTGTTCTGCAGGTGTTGACACTATTTGGACATAAACTCATGTGGTTGGCCACTTGGGTAACTTGAGTTTTCAGTTGTTTAGAGTTCTAAACTTGATCTAGCAATTATATAACTTCGATATGAGTTCTATATAGAGCATTTAGCCTTTGGAATCAATCCCATAATTCAACCCTTTGGCTAGCACATTTTCCTCTTTCCTTTTATTATATTCATTTCTTTTACACCTATATTCTAATGCACTCGAGTCATGGGATTTGGAGCGTGATAAATGCGGTCTCCTGGACTTTAGTTTGAGGTGACCAGAGATGTCTGATCTTCGGAGCTAAGGTTATCAGAGTTCGACTGGGACGCGGTCACTTAGACTCCGATTTAAGGTGATTGGAGATGTTTGATCTCCAGAATGGTGTCATCAGAGCCCGACCAAAATGCAGTCATCTGGGTTTCGGTTTAAGGTGACCAGAGATGTCTGATCTCTGAAGCGATGTCATCGGAGTCCGATCGAGACGTGACCACCTGGACTTCGATTTAAGGTGACCGGTAATGTCAAATCAGAGATGTCTAATCTCCAAAGCAGTGTCATCAGAATCCGACCGAAACATAGTGGTCTGGACTTTGGTTTAAGGTTTGATACGTGTGCCAGGAGTCAAAATTTGTGTCTTAACACGAGTTATGTCATATTGGGCGTTTAGTTACAACTCATCACTATGAAGCATTTAACCATTTTTCATGTATTTTTCTCCTACACAACATGGACCATTTCTCAGAATCACTTGTGAAAGTGGCCATCTATGTTTCCCTGTGTTCAACCAAGCCCTCCCTATAAGTGTTGTTATAATCCAATGTGCCAACACTAACGATTCTTACATGTTGGGTGAGGATTGGCAGTGCAATATGTTATGATCCATCTCCATGTGCCTCACTAGCAACCCCTTATGCTTGTAGCCAAGCTTCATCACCTTTCTTAAATTTAACTTCAATAAATATGTTTCTAGTATGATTTGTTGAGGAAGTGCTACGATTAACATGTGCTTATTTCAAACTCAGTGTGCCTTTTGCATACTTTCGTCTCTTTGTTAAGCTTTTTGTTGCAAATTTCCTAAACAATTTAACTTGCTCCTTTTAGAACAGAGAAAATCTTGCAAATTTCACTAGTTCAATCGGTACTAAAATTGCTCGCAATTTCTCTAGTTAACACGACTTTATGCTTTATCCATTGGCTTTCAATCCCACGTACACTTCCATAGCAGCTGCCTACACTTCTGATAACACCCCGGTCTCTATTGTGGACTTCGACTGCCTTTGTATTTGGATAGGTTACAGTATGCATTGCTAAACATTACGATTAATGTGCTTGGCGTTAAATCTCATCGTGCATTGAGGTACGACCCGTCTCCATGACTCATTCACACCATTTTCTGTAAGCACCCCGTTTTTGCCCGTTCGGCGATCTCCGGCCCAACCGGGTTCGGTTTCCAACATCACGACACATGTAGGTTCAAGATGAGCCTTATAATCTCCAATCCAACCAACTGGTCGCTTCTCGGGTCTACAAGGACCCGCTAGAGCCCTAAGCACCATTATTCCAGGCCGCTTTCCCAACCGGGCGATCCCGGAAACCAACGCCATTGAGATAGCTTATTGGGATCGGACGATCTTGGGGACCAATACCTCATCAAATTCCAAATGGTTCACTTCTGGCGCCTGCTAGCCCGCCAACGTAGAATGTCCGTCATTCGGTAGTTCTCTGAAACCAAGCGTTCCTAGGAACCAACACCACTCTACAGGTAGCTCTCTAAGACCAGGCGTTCTTAGGGACCAACACCGCACATGTAGTTTTTCGAGACCGGGCGGTCTCGGGAACCAACACCTAGGTCAACACCAGCGCCTGCTAGCTCGACTCGGTAAAAAATGACCAAACCAGCCCCTTAGGCCTCCAGGCATGCTTTGGGAAAGTTCAGAATCCCTCAAAACAATAAGTCCACCTTTCCAAAATGTTACTAAACTGTTACGCATCCCCCGCACGCCATTCGGTCCAATTCCGGTCCCATTCCGGCTCATTCCGGTCAAAATGACCGTTTTGCCCCTGAACACCTCAGCATTGCACAAACCTCGCCGAACAGTAAAAGACTCTCCCAAAACCATCCTTGAACAATCCTACACATTTAACACAACACACCAAACTATTCCTGACCATTTCCAGCCAACCCTAGTCAAAATGACCATTTTGCCCCTGGAACCCAAATGTGCCTCGAAACAGCACCGGCCTTGGGATTTCGAGCAGAGGGTTTCACCACACGCCCCTGTTTAACCCGAGGAGGACCCTATGACACTAAAATCACACGACTCGATAAAAGTTCCCTAGAGCGTCCCGCAGATGCTTAGCCTAAATTGTCTTTTCTCCCGATTCCCTAGTTATAACACACCATTAACTGACTTGAGAAATGCGTAAATCGGGGAATTCTCGAAAGCTCGTCCATAGATCTTTCCATCGACACGGCTTGATTGAATAGATCGCTTCCTAAAGCCCTCCATCGTACGGTGCGAAAACTATAACTTTCAGCAACCCCCGGAGCGTCTCGCAGACGCTCCGCCAAGGTTGACTTCTTCTCCGATTCTCAAATCAAAACACACCGTCAAATGACTTGAGAAACACATAAATTTGGGAATTCCCGAAAGTATTTCCAAAGTACTTTCCATCGGTACAGTCCGATCGAATGGATCGCTTCCCAAACGCCTCGATCACACGAAACGAAAACAACCACTTTTAAACACACCCGGAGCGTATCACAGACGCTACGCAAAAATAAACCTTTTTGGCACACTTCCCAAGATGATATCGCTCGCCTCCAAACATAATTCAAACTTCCTGAAAACATGAAAATTCACCGAAAGCCCTGGGAGAATATCCTGAGTGCTACCGATTCCCCCGAAACCTTCCCGATTGACTCAATTATTGAGGCAAAGTTTGGATGAACCTTCCCCGTGATGGAGCGTGTGCTACATGTGCTCAAATTTTGACCAGATCGACCAACTTTCGATCAACAGCTGAGATTTATCCAGTAAATGGGGTGCCACGTGTCATTCTGGAAATGGAAAAATACCTGCGCAGGGTCAAATTTTGGCCAGGCGCATGTAGTATATGCGCCAGGCCTGTTCCAGAATCTTTATAAATACCAGACCACCCTTTGCATATTCCAGCTCCAATTTCTGATGCGAAGCCTTGCTGAAGTCACTCCAGAACTGCGAATCTCTATACACACTTCATCCCTCCTATGCTTAGCTTAGATTCCATCATCCCCAAGCCTATATACTTCACATATAAAGTCTTATACAACATCAAACACTCCCTACAGGCCCTCTAAGCCTTCTTGAAGTCATTCAAGCTCCCATCAAAGCATCCTTTAAAGACTACAAGTGTGTTGAAGGCAAAAGGTGGTATCCCTTTTACATTTGTGTCTTCCCCCACTCTTCTCTTCTCCCTCCTAGCCTACTTAGGCTATTCTCCATTTTAACCCCCATCTTCAACCCCCCTTTCTTGTATGCTTGAGCCAAGAAAGCTCTTAGATCATGCCTAGAAGAAAGCAAGTGAGTGCCACTGTGTAGGGGGATCTCTCACTAGTCCACTTTAAGATGGTATGACCTAAGAGCCCCTTGTTTATGTGGTGTAGCCTAAAAGTCTTGTATGTAATCATGACCCCTTGCATATCACTATTTTGATTATGTTTTGCATGCTTGGTTTCATTTTATGCTTATTGTCATACTCTACAATGCTTACATCGCTCTTATTTTCATGCCATCTCCAAGCTCTATATTTCTTTCAAGAACTGTTTTAAGAGTTGGTCCCTTGAAGTGTAGGATGAGATTTTAGAAATTATGCCTTAGAAGACCTCCTACTATTCCCCTAACTTTAATTTTGGTGTCATGACATTTTAATTTGCATAAGGATTGCTTTCTAATTCTCTAATTTTTAATATTTCCATTCTTTTAAGTGTAGTGGTTGGAATGGTCCCATGTAACCCTCTCTTGAGTGGTCTTTATTTTGTTTGGCCATATGAACCCTCTCTTGATGGAATGGTTCCCTTGAGAAATGGTTTTCAAAATTCTTCTTCAAAGATGATCTTCAAAAATGCATTCTCTCTATCTTTGCATTAAAAATAGTGCCTTAAAAAGTTGTCATCACCATGTTGATTTTTGGACCCTTTACACTCTTGTCAAGATTATGGTTATAATGGCCATGAGGAAACCTTCCTTGGAATGGTTTCCAAACACCAACCATACAAACCATATTCTTGGCTAGAGTCAAAATTTTCATAGAAATGATCTTCAAAAAGATTGCCAACCAAAGTCCATTGCATATCATGTTTTGTTTTCAAAACTCTTTCCAAGAATGCATCAAAATAACTTTCAAAACCATTCTCCAATCTAACCCTTGGTTAACTTGACCTTAGTTGACTAACCCTAGGTTAACTTGACCCTAGTTATCCAACCCTAGGTTAACGTTAACTTGACCCTAGTTGAATAACCCTAAGTTAACTTGACCCTAGTTGTCCAACCCTAGGTTAACTTGACCCTAGTTCACTCATCTTAGGTTAATCTAACCCTAAGTCATCCTAACCTTAGGTTAACCCTACCCTAGTTAGTTAACCATAAGTCACCTTAACCTTAGGTAAACCCAACCTTAGTTCGTCAACCTTAGGTCACCCCTAGCCCTAGGCCGACCCAACCTAGGTTAGTACACTTCAAGGTTCCAACTCTTGAACCCTTTTTTAAATGATCACTCAATCTTAAACTATTCTCATAACCTATTTTTTCAAAACCTTCTACTCTCATGATTTCAAAAAAAGAACCAACTCCATAAACTCTTCTAATACTCTTACACTCCATCTTCAAGGCATTTGCAAATATATTTTCAAAAGGTCACAAACCTAAGGTGTTCCTAACCCTCTCATGGTTAAGAATTCCAAAGACAAGTGATAAATTAAGAACAACCTCTAAGGTTGTCTATATTAGGATTCCAAACCCTTAGCCATTTTCAAAAACCACTTTCAAAAATTAATTCATCAAAACATGCCTCCAAGGTTTTCAAAACAAGACTTCAAAAACACATTTCAAGTTCTCTTGAGTCATGCCCAAGCTTTTTTCTCCAAAACTTCCTTAAGTTGATCCAAAATATTTTTAAAATACTCCACCATCCAATTTCAAGTCAAAACTTCTAAGACTACAAAGAGTTTTCAACTTCCAAAAACCTCAAAGTGTCTTCAAATTTTTCAAAAACCTCAAAGTGTCTTAAACTTTGTCAAAGACCCCTAAGTGTCTTTAAACCTTCCAAAGGCCGTAATGCGCCAATTTTCCATTTGGCTCTTGCCCGAACTATGAATGACCTGATTCTCGTCAAATGAGATACGTAGGCAACCTGAAATGGTGCAGTCATAACTTTTATTCCAACTCCAATCCCTTTTTCAAAAATTCTAATCAATTCAAAGTTCCTATTCCAAACTCTTTTAATACCCCTAGTATTTTCAAACTTCTTCCAAAAACTTGTATCATGCATCATCCATCTGAAAAGTGATGACTAAATCCCATTTTCAAAATTCTAAAGTGAATATTAAGTGGACAATGGTAACCAGTTATTCTAGTGAGTGAACAAAGGGTGATTAGACATGTAGGTACCGAAAGGGCGTGGTAAGGTGATGATCTTAGGATATCTTCCCTACACGTAACCAACCCCCGAACCATAGATTTCTGTTTTTAAATGACCAAAATGGAGTTATTTTCCAAAAGGGCTTAAATCTTTTCAAAGGTTGCCAAACAACCTATTTCCTTAAAAACCCTCTCTTGAGGGAGTTTTCAAAACATTTTTCAAAAAAAAAATCCTAAGTTTAATCTTTGGATTAACAC
The DNA here is from genome assembly GCA_033060915.1 of Euryodendron excelsum. NCBI lineage: Eukaryota > Viridiplantae > Streptophyta > Magnoliopsida > Ericales > Pentaphylacaceae > Euryodendron > Euryodendron excelsum. The sequence goes on along the minus strand of CM065390.1, from coordinate 40,704,707 downwards.
TTAGTTTTAGGTGCCCTAACTCACCTTACTCAAGTTAGGTGGCGACTTCTATTTTTTTGAAAAGCCCTTAGTCAAACCAATTTTTCAACCTAGTCGCACTTGTCCTTCTAGGAGGATGAGGTCTAGTGACAGAGTTTCGTGCTTTAGGGTCTCCGAGCCGAAAAGACCTTGGACACTAAAAAATCGGGGCGCGACAGCTGGCAACTCCGCTGGGGAATACTTAGAGGGTTAGGCCATTAACATGTCTCTTCACCCTTCACTCACCCAAAATCTTCAGTTACTTTGTCCAAGTTTTATCCGCTCACCAAATCTTTCCAAAACGATTTTCAAATAAGTGTCATCACTTGCATCCATTGCTTACACTTATATTTTTTCCATTGACCATCCATTTTACTTTACATTGAGTTTTTCGAAAAGTTACTAACTCTTTGCATTTGTCTTTTGTAAGTGGACCTTTGTTCACATTTTTGTTTCATATCTTATTTATTGCCATGTATGTGAATGAATATACAGGATGTGATGTGTGTTGTTAGGTCCTTTCCTCCATTTTTAAAAATTTCACACACACTTGGCGCGCTTACTTGCATTTGCATCTTGCATATATTACCTGGTTACTACCCTTCTAGATAGAAGGGGGAACAGTATATTGACTGTGGGCGGATGCTGTGTCAGTTTCTTAACTTACGGTCTCTTGATAGTTCCCCCGCTCGAACCACTAACCAAAGATGGAATTCATCCTTTCGGGGGTGGATGCCGGAGGTTTGAAGGTTTGGGGACCAAGCTTTTTAGGAAGCATTAGTAGACCCCTAACCTCATGCTCATGTAGCACCCCGTGCATGGCTGAACCTCTGCTGGATTTAGGACACATGCGTCAATTTCAAAATCAAGGAGGAAAGGGCGACTACTTTATTTTTCCTTATAAATTTTGTTTAATCCCTGCTGTTATGCCATCTAATTCTTGCTGCTTCTATATACTTGCATCATAATTGCCATGCATTGGAACTCACTTCAAGACAAGAGTTCTCAAAGTAACTCAAGTCATTGCATCTTTATGCATCCAATCAACCCCTAGAGAAAGGCTCAAAGACCTTCTCGCCTAATTCAAGCCAACCCAAAATTTCTAAGGGTACCATGAGACCCTAAGGATTCATAGCATGCATCAAAGTCATCCCATAAAGAGGGGCCCTAATCCCTCTTCACTCATGGAGATAAGGTTGCCGAGAAGATAAGTGAGCAATTCAAATTAAGGGCTCCTGCCAACAAAGCAGATCCGGAGGCTCAAGAGTAGTTTAGAATCCTATAATGTAAATGTAAAAATAGGTGGAAGTCCCAAGGAAAATGTTCTCCCTCCCCATTTCTATGTATTTTTGAGAAAATTTTATGTACCAAAAAGAACTCATCTTAATAAAATCGTTCTTATTGTCAAATGAATGAATGAATCTACGAATGGATGAATGAACAGGGCAGGTATAGTATTTACATGGGGCAATCCCTTATCTCCAGACATGAGCCAAAGCATCATGCTTAGTTCCCCTCAAAAGGCAGGGGCATCCTTAGGACACGCATCGCATAAAGCCTTTCCAAATCAAGAACCTAACATGTGATCTTTTTGTTTTGTTTTTATTTGTTATTTGTTTTCTTCTCCCCCCCCCCCCCCCCCCCCCCCCATCTCATCAAAAGACTAGCCATAGCTTTGGTGAGACTGCTTGCATTATAAGTCACCATTGCTCCAAGGAAAGGAAAAAGAGGAACACGAGTGACCCCCGTCCTTCGAACGCCAGTCCGTACCCGACAAAGAACAGCACAAATGTCGAGCGAATGCAATATTCCCGATCAACATAACAGTTCAGTGACGCGCAAAGAAGTGAACGAAATGAAGGCGAAAATAGACGAAATGTTCAAACTCATACAACTAATGGCTTTCAAAGGGCCTGTCATGAACCCATCGGCATCCACATCCTATCCTAAGGAAACTGAAGCAATCCCACCAAGGGTTATCCTGTGAACTGATGGTATAACAAAGAGCAAGGAGATCCCTAAAGTGGTACAACTTGAGGAAGGAGAAGAGGATAACCCTGAAACCATCTTGCTAACTGCCACTTTGAAGAAGGAGGGCCCAGACCCTCTCGATCTCAAGATACAAGGCTTGGAGGAGTCCCTACGCAGCCTCCAAGGTTATGACACCTTTGGCAGGATGTCTTATGACAAACTCTGCTTCTTCCCCGACCACCTAAGGTCGCCCAAGTTCAAAATGCCTGACTTTCAGAAGTATGTTGGGAATGGGGACCCCGTTACACACTTAAGGTTGTATGTTGGGGCATTACGCGGACATGGGAATGACCCCAAACTTCTGACGCAATTGTTTCAACATAGCCTAACTGGGCTCACTTTACAATGGTTTGCTCACTTGGACTTGAGGAAAATAACAACTTGGAATGAATTAGTCATAGCCTTCCGATCTCAATATCGGCATAACAGTGACCTGACTGTGGACAGATGCGCCTTGATGATGATGACTCGAGGCGAAAAAGAAAGCTTCAAAAGCTATGCTTTGAGATGGAGGGAGGCGGTTGCGCAAGTTAATCCTCCACTGCTAGAGAAAGAATACGTACAACTGTTTGTGAACACCTTCCAAGGGTTGTACTATAAGCGCCTGTGCTTGAGTATCGGAAAGAGCTTTTCTGAGTTGATAATGCAAGGGGAAATAATTGAGAGTGGGCTGAAAACTGGCAGAATCACTGACCCCTATGCCAAGACAAGTGAGGGATTTGCGAACGCGGCCAAGAAGGTGGCAACCACTCGGGGCACGGGCAAGAAAGAGGGAGAAGTATATGCTATCCTACCTACGCAGCAACAACTATATTACCCCCAATACTAGGCTCGACCTTCACCGCCTACTCCCATCATTAACATCCCCATTGTTGCTACCCAAGCACCCCTAACTGAACCTGTTGTAGCCAGACCATACTTCAACCCCAACAAAAACAACAACTGGCGGAACCAAGAGTTCACAAGTTTAGCATGCACCCAGACAGAGGCCTATCATAAGCTCCTCAAGGCTAAGCATATAAACCCTATTCTCTCGTGGCCATTGCCAAGCCCACTGCCGCCAACTTTCAACCCTGCCCTTACTTGCGAGTACCATTCTGGGAGACAGGGGCTTGACACAGAATCCTGTTTCTCCTTGAAGCATAAGATTCAAGACCTCATTGACAACAAGGTCATCAACACCCAAGAAACAAAGCCGGTCCCCACGCGCAATGTAAAGGCAAATCTCTTACCCGACTATGCTGTCAACATCATCACTGAGGATGAGGCGGATCCTGATGGCATCATAACCACAGAGCACTTTGAGGGAAAGTCAGACACTGAAAGCAATTGGGAGGAAGAACTACCACCATACCCCATCTATCTCTACACTACAAATGGAGAGTAAGACCCTTTCGACTGGCCCATGGATGAACCTGTTGCAAACATTCCCAATGATACTGCACCTGTCGATGGCTGGGGAGAAGAATTCCTACATCCTAGATATGCTGAAGCCGAGGCTTGCCTGAAAGAAGAGCTTTTCGATTACGAGGACATGGGTTGGGGCATCTATGAGCCAAAATTGCCGAACCCACCATTTGAATTCAACGAAGGCGATCTGGATAGTTTGTTTGTAGAGATTGACAAAAAGGAAGCCGAAAAAGAAGAAGCCAAGGAAAAGTCATCGCAAGCCTCTGAAGAAGGCCTGGTTATGAAATCCCAAGAAGTCGAGAAAGAGAAAACTGCTCAGCTAAAGGAAAGCCAGCAGGAGTCCCAAGAAGGGACGCACAACCCCACTGACTCCACTGAAGAAAGAGAAGGAAAAGAAGGAAGCCCTAGTTACACTATGGCTATTGATCTCTGCCACCCTGCAGTAGACGCATCAATTCGCCCAGCGCAACCAAGTGAAGAAGCCGGCAAATGGAGCATGGAGGAGGCAGGCGTGGTCCCAAAGCCTACCTGAAGAAATGATTATCAAAGGGATGTCCTTCTACCAAACTTTTCTTTACTTTCCTGTTTCGTTAACTCTACTTTCATCTTTTGCTAATCAAGAGCTCATCATGTAAACAGAACTTTTGAAATGAAAGAAGTTGAAATTTGCATTTATCATCTTTGGTACTTGCTCTTTCTTAGAATTTCCCTTTCTTGTTGTTATGCCCTAACTTGAAAGGAAGGATGGTACGTGCATCCTCGCCTGGGGGGACCATTTTTGATCCAAAAGAAAGATAGCAAAAGGAAGGAAAGGGAGTGGGTCACAAAAAAGGTGGCTTCCGAAGGACGCTGTGGCAAAGCAGTCGGCGGTTAGACCCTCGAAAGGAAGAGAAGCCCTCATTTCAAAATCCCTGGAATAGCAAACATAACTCCCTTGGTCAGCCCACTTGAGCCACAAGTAATTTTCATTTAAACACCCTAACCAGGAACCACCCCCCATATTGGGGCAAATGTGAGTAAAAGAGCAATTAAGCTAACGCCTGTTTATTTCAAAAGATAGCGCCAAAAGCTCTAAAACTGAACTTCATAGACTAAGCAATCTTGCCTGGAAGGAAGAGGGGCCATCTATTCTGCTACCATAAAGTTAAAAGAACACTATTTGAAAAACCCCTTTTGAGCCAAATTATATGCCTTCGAAAAACCCACACTGGTGATCCCTCCCTGCAATGGGCAAAAGCAAACTTGGAGGAAAAAGTGACAAAAAGGAGCATGGAGAGAAAGAAGGCCCCCTCCTACATCGAAAAGGGAGGAAAACAAGGCAATACTAAAAAAAATATATATATATATATAATGATGATGACGAAAAATGATGAAAATGAAATAACGATTAATGCCTCCTGAAAGTGTAAGCAATAATACTGGGGCAAAAACTAAAGGAAATGATGAGCCCTATATGCGAATTGGTGCAAAGAAGAGAAAAGAGAAAAAACGAGGGAGATAGAGAAAGAAGCCCACAGACAAAAGGAAAAGACCTGAAAAGGTGATCACTAGTAAACCCTAGAAACCACATCACGTTTTGAGCCATCAATACCCTTTTCTTCAAAAATCCGCAACCTGGTCACATTACAACCCACAGAAAGTCCCCTCAGATAAGTGAAGATTGCTTAGTCAAAACAAGTTCCAGAGGAAATGGCGATATCCGAAAAAGAAAAGGGAACAAAGCAGCAAAAGCTTACTCAAGGTGGTTCTGGTTGCTATCACCTTTAAAAAAAAAAAAAGAAAAAAAAAATTGTTTGAGCCTGGATACCCCTTCATTCATCACTCATTACCTAGCCTACATTACGGTCCAAAGTAAAGTCTTCTCGGATTGAGGATGGAAACTACTCGCTCCTTTACTAAACTACTTCGACTGTCACCTGGAGAGTCTACCAGATCAAACATAAGGCCCTTGAGAGAAAATCAATTGAGTGACAGTTCCTCAGATAAGAGAGAGGGGGTCGGATCCCAAAATGAAAACCCTAGGGATGGGGCAACCACTATCTCGACGTGGCAAGAAAAGAGCATAACAAAAAAAAAAAAAGGGGAGATTTTCGAAGAAAGAGCAAAAAGCTGAAACGATAGTTTCTAATAAACGCCCAATCTACCTCTGGGCTGGTTTGCATAAAGCTATATACATGTATGCTTTGCCTGAGTGTGTGCGATAAATATACTCACCATTCTCACACTTATTTAAGGTTTGCATATATCCACCATTTCTTAGGCCTACCATGTTTTCTGTACTCCTATGTTCACATTCATATCCATCTTATATCCACATACATGCATGCAAAACAAGACTAGAAGAAAGAAATAACCATCATCGCATGTAAAGGAATAAAAAGATAGTAGAAATAATGTTCATAAAATCATCATACAATCATCATCCACAATGGCCAACACAAGGCCAAAAAAACATAAATAATGACCATCAATCTAACTAAAAACTCTAAATATGTCCGTAGGAAAAGAAAGGCGCCTCAAGGAGCAGGGCCGTCATCCAAGTCAAAGTCGCCTATATCCGGCACATACGGAGAGGGCTGGCTAGAGGAAGCTCCCCCATCAAAAGGACCCTGATCAAAGGGAAAGGCAAAAAGGGAAGAAGAGCTAGCGTCAGAACACAGGAGATGCATAAGGAACATGAAAATAATGAACTATAAATAGCATACCCAACGGGCCTTCATCAGAGATATGCGGGCAGTCAGGGCCTCCACCTCAGCACGATACTGATCTCGTGTCTGGCAAGCTACTAGATACTCCTCATCAGATACAAAGCCCTGAGCTCGACGCCAAAGCTCCACCACCTCATGGCCGGCCACTTGCCCTCCGACCACCAGATCCAGCTGGGTGAAAGCGCCAATAGATCTCGCCCGAAAATGAGCCTCATAATCCACATCCGGTGGAAGCAGGAACCGCTCACCAGGAACCCCGACTATATAAGGGATCTCTACCCCAGCCCGATAAAGTCCAAACATATACTGGGGAGGATCCATGGCTGCGCGGAAGGCAGTATAAAGCTGCCGCCAGTGACGCTTGTAAGCACCCCATTTTTTACCGCTCGGCAGTCTACACTCTGTCCAGACTTGTTTTCAAGTCATTATGGACATATTCCAATCGAATCCAATCCTCTAGTCCAAATTCCGTCTTTCCATCGCTTCGCAGGCCTATCAGGCCCAAATAGAGGCAAAATGACCAAAATGCCCTTAGGGGCATTATCCTTTCTTATTCCAATTCCAATCCCCCTCTCGAGACAGTTTATTCCTCGAGACGGTCCGAGTAGTAAAACTACTCACAAAACCGTCAGAGTGGCGGAAACACTCACAAAACCGTCAGAGTGGCGGAAACACTCACCAAACCGTTAGAGTGGCGGAAACACTCACAACACCGTTAGAGTGGCGGAAACACTCAAAACCCAGGCACGTCTCTTCGGAGTCGGTAAGACCCCTTTCCAATCCCTCTCTCGAGACAGTTTATTCCTCGAGACAGTTCCAATCCAGGCACGTCTCTTCAGAGACGATAAGACTTCTTTCCAATCCCTCTCTCGAGATAGTTTATTCCTCGAGACGGTCCGAGTAGCAAAACTACTCACGCAACCGTTAGAGTAGCGGAAATACTCAACCGTTAGAGTAACGGAAATACTCACAGAGCCGTTAGAGTAGCGAAAATACTCCACCGTTAGAGTAGCGGAAATACTCCCAAATCATTAATCCCGTCTGAGTAGCGGAAATACTCAACCGTTAGAGTAGCGGAAATACTCCCAAATCATCAATCCCGTCTGAGTAGCGGAAATACTCAACCGTTAGAGTAGCGAAAATACTCCCAAATCATCAATCCCGTCTGAGTAACGGAAATACTCAATCCCGTCTGAGTAGCGGAAATACTCAATCCCGTCCGAGTAGCGAAAATGCTCACAAATCATCAACCCCGTCCGAGTAACGGAAATACTCACAAATCATCAACCCCGTCCGAGTAGCAGAAATACTCAACCCCGTCCGAGTAGTGAAAATACTCACACCGTTTGAGTGGCGGAAACACTCAAAACCTAGGTCAACACCAGTGGCTGTTAGCCCACTTCGGTGAAAAATGACCAGACTACCCTTAGGACCTTTTCCGAGACTTTTCGGTCAAGATGACCATTTTGCCCCTAGGCATCCGAACGCCCCAGGAACCACACCGGCTCTGGGTATCAAACCGGTAACCTTTCTGAGAATACTTTTTATAGTATTCTCAAACTTCCCTTCTCTTTCCGGATCATTCCGAGTCAGTTCCGGCTAACCCGGTACAAAATGACCGTTTTGCCCCTAGAGGGCCGGTCTCCTTCTTCGACCACACCGGCTCTGGGTATCAAACCGGTAATGTCCCGAGAATAATTTTTATAGTGTTCTCGACCTTCCTTTACCTTTTTGGACCATTCCGAGTCAGTTCCGGCAAACCCGGTACAAAATGACCGTTTTGCCCCTGGAGGGCAGGTCTCCTTCTTCGACCACACCGGCTCTGGGTATCAAACCAGTAATGTCTCGAGAATACTTTTTATAGTGTTCTCGACCTTCCTTTGCCTTTTCGGACCATTCCGAGTCAGTTCCGGCAAACCCAGTACAAAATGACCATTTTGCCCCTGGTGGGCCGATCTCCATTTCCGACCACGCCGGCCCTGGGAATCAAACCGGCAACCTCTGGGAACATTCTAAATAATGTTTCTAGACCCCAAGTCTTCTTCCAGGACAGTTTGAGTCTGTCCCGGTAGTTTTCCGGTCTGATTGACTGTTTTGCCCCCAAAGGCTCGGTCTACCTTTCCGACACATCCAATCCTCACTTTTCAAGTCAAATACCTCCAGGACACCATTTTAAGTGTTCCTGCTCCTTTCCGGCCTTCCGGGTCACTCCCGGCTCCTTCAAATCATTCCCGGACTTTTCGGAGTCACTCCTAGTGAAGCCAGGCTAAAATTTACATGGTAGTCACTAGTACAGGCGCCCAAATCTAGTCAAAGATACGTTGCTTGCCGACCTTAATTGTTTCCTAAATGGCTGGCGCCACTGCAACAGGCGCCAGGCTTGTCCACCCTTTATAAATACAGAGCCTCGATCAACGTGAAAGGGGTCTGCAAACTTAACCTAAAAATCACACAATTTGATACACAGAGCTCGAGCACCTCCAAAAACCCTAGCCTCCCTAGGTTTTCCAAACCCTAGCCACTATACACAAACCCTAGCCTCCTATACACTCATACACACCCCCATACACTCATACACTAGCCTTCAACCATTCTCTCAAGACTTGAAGAGCAGCCATTCAAAGCTTGAAGACAATCCTTGAAGACTGAGGGTGAAGATCAAGACCGAAGACTGCACGGCGAGCAAAATAAACAAGAAACAAGGTAGGCTCCCTATTTAATTTTCTGCACTTCCCCCCTCTCTCTTCTCTCTCCAACCCACTTGGGTTTTCTCTATTTTAATCCCCCATCTCTTTCCCCCCCTTTCTTTGCATGCTTGAAACAAGGGGATTCCCGGTCCATGTGTAGGATTGGACTATAGGAGAGTCACCGTGTCGGGGGCTTTCTTCTAGTCTAACCAAAGACCACGTGGGTCCGGCCCCCTTGATTATGTGGTGAAGCCTTAACCTTGTATGTTCACGACCCCAAATTGCATTGTGCATATCATAGTCTTGCATCTTCCAAAATTCGTTTTCAAAAAGTTGTTTTCAAAAATTGTTTTCGAACTTGTTTTCAAAATTGCATCAAAAGCTCTTTCTCAAAAACATGTTTTCAAAATCACAATCCTAGGGTGATTCTAGCCTTTCCATGGCTAGGGTTGCTTTAGGAAAGTGTTATATTAAAAGTAGCCTTTTGGTCTATATTTTCAAACCTTGTTTTCAAAACCGCTTTCTTAAAGTGGTTCTAGCCTTCTTATGGTTAGAATTGCTTTAGGAAAGTGAGATATTTTTACACCTTCTAAAAACTCTTTCTTCAAAAATCTCTTCCTAAAAATCTCTTTTTCAACATACTTTCCTAAAACTCCCCTCTTCAAAATTGATTTCAAAAACTCCCTTTCAAAATCTCTTTTTCAAAACTCTCTTTTTCAATTCCTTTCCAAAACTTTCTTTCCTCAAAATTCACTTTCTAAAAACACTCCTTAAAAATCTTTCTAAAAACTCTCTTCCCAAAATCTTCCTTCTAGAAATTCTTCTCTAGGGTTTTCCTTCTAAAACTTGTTTCCAAAAAACACGCTTTCCAAAAACTCCTCCCTAGGATTCCCTTCTAGAAAACCTTCGTTTCTAAAAATGCGTTTTCCAAAAAAAAACTCTTTCCTTAGAGCCCAAACCAAACCCTAGAACCCACAATTAGGAAACCCTAGTTTTCTTTCAAAAAACATGATTTTCAAACTTTGCCCCAAACCTAGGTTTCCAAAATCTTTTGTTTTCTATATCAAAACTATACATGTTTTCAAAACTTCTTTTCTACGTCAAAACAACAATTTTCCAAATCTAGGGTTTCTAGAATTTCCCTTTCCAAATCCTAGCCAAATCCTACCTTCCCTTTAGGAAACCAAATCAAATCTCCCCGTTTAGGAAACTAGATTACGTCCTCCGTTTTCGGAAACAAAATCAAATCTTTTCTTTTAGAAACCAAATCCAATCCCTTCCCAAATCCAAATCTTTCCTAAATCCAATCCTTCCTAATCCTCCACTTTCCTAAATCTTAAGTCTCTAAAAACTTGAACATATAAATCTTTCCTAAACTTTAAAACTCAACTTTCAAATCTTTCTTAGTTCAACCCTTTCCTAATCCTACCCCTTTTCCAAATTTCAACTTTCCAAATCTAATTTTTCAAACCTTTTCTAAACTCAAACCTTTCCTAATCTCAAGATTTTCTAAAACCCTAAGTTTCAAATCTTTTCAAATTTAAAACTTCCTAAATTCAAAACTTTCTTAAGTTCAAATCTTTCTAAACCTAAAAACTTTCTAAATTCTAAACTTTCTTAAACTTCAAATCTTTCCAAATCTAAGACTTTTCTAAACTCAAAACATCTTTCTTAATTCAAACATTTCCTAAATTGAAAACTTTCCTTTTTCAAACCTTTCCAAATTCTAAACTCTCCAATTTTCAAAAACTTCCCTATTTCAAAACTTTCCTAATTTGGAAACTTTTCCTAATTTGAAAACCTTTCCTATTTCAAAACTTTCTAAATTCAAAGCTTTCCTAAGTTCAAAATTTTCCAATTTCCAAACTTTCCTAATTTCAAAACTTTCCAAAATCAAAATTTCCATTTTTCAAACATTTCTAAATTCGAAACTCTCCTAATTTGAAAACTTTCCTAATTCAAAACTTTCCAAGTTCGAAACTTTCCTAAATCAGGCCTTTCCTAATTCAAACCTTTCCTAAATCCAATTTTTCTTGAATTCTCAAGTCTTTCCTAGGTCTCCTACCTTTTCCTAAGTCTAGGTTTCCTAAACTTCCATCTTTCCAAAACCAAGTCTCTCCAAAATCAATCTTTTCAAATCAAAGTCCAATTTTCTCAATTTCAATTTTCAATCTCCTCTTCCAATTTCAAATCCAATTTTCAATTCAATCTCTTTCTTCTAATCCAATCTCTCTCTTCAAATCAATCTATTTTCAATCGGACTCCGGTCCGAACTAGGACTGACCTGATTCCCCCAAAGGGATACGTAGGCAACCTTCATAGGTGCGGTCACAATATTTTTCAAACTTTCAATTCCACCCTCATGGGTGTGGTTTCAAGATTCTTTCCAAATCTCAAATTCCAATCTATTTTCAAAATTCCAATTTCAAAATTTCTATTTTCAAATTCCTATTTCCAAATTTTTAACTTTTTTTCAAATTCAATTCCATCTCTTCAAATCTATTTTCAAATCAAAGCAATTTCTTTTTTAAATCTATTTTTCAATTCTTTTCTATTGCTTGCATATCATGCCTCGTGCATCATATTTATTTCAAACATTGTTTTTCAAAGTGAATAGGGTTGAACCATAGTTAGTTAAAAACTCTCATAGGTGAATTTAGGGTAAATTGACATGTAGGTACCGAAAGGGCGGGGTAGGGTGATAGCTTAGTGCGTCTTCCCTACATGTAACCAACCTCCGAACCTAGGATCACTGATTTCAAAGACCAAAAGGAGTTATTTTTCTAAAAAGGGCTAAATGTTTTCCAAAGGTTGCCAAACAACCTGTTTTCCTTAAAAACCCTCTCTTGAGGAGATATTTTCAAAAATTGTTTTCCAAAACCCTAAGTGTAGTTTTCAGATTATGCTTAGTTTTTAGGTGACCTAACTCACCTTAATCAAGTTAGGTGGCGACTCCGAATCTTTTTCAAAAAGCCTTTTATTCAAACCTGTTTTCAATTCAAACCTAGTCGCACTCATTCTTTTAGGAGGGTGAGTTCTAACGAGAGAGTACAGTATTTTTCCCACTTGGGTGAGTATTCCTCGAGTGCGAAAAATCTGGGCGCGACAATGCTCCCCGAGGTACGTCTCCCATGACACGAGGCCCCTGAAGGTGATCCGCAACCTGGATAAAAGGATGACGTCCCTCATGCCGGCATACTGGGTGGACTAGTGATAAGGTGCCCAAGTCACATCCCGAGGCCTCAACAACTCTAAGTTAGCCCAGAGGGCTATAAAATCTGTAAGCAACGATCGCTGGACTACCTGCTGCCTGGCCCATCTCGTGGCCCGCGGGAATGCATCGCCTGCTAACACCTCCGGTCGGCGAACTGGCAAATACTCATAGCTCCACCATACCAGAAATGGCCAAAAGATCGTCAAGCTCCCCCAAGCCCTGGATGTCCTCACTCTCATCCCTCGTAAGAAGCAGGCAAAGGTGAAAGCGCCCCAGTCAACATAGTCTAGCGCGTCCAAATCTGCTACCAGGCTCACCAAAGACAAAGGGACCGTCGACCTATTATTGTTGCAAAAGCAACTAAAGACGACGTATAGTCATAATAATCTGGTCAAAAGCACTAAGAGGCAAAATATCAGGAATGGCGACGATGATGGCCTGATTGTAACGCGAATACATAGGCTCGGGTGGAAGAGTTGGTCCAGAGAAGTATCTCTCCGCCTCCACGGCCATTACCGTTATGAGTCCTCATCCTCAAATCTCTCAAAATCACGGAGCAAAGCTGTCCTGCTCGAAGATCTATAACTGCGGTCGCCCCGAGGGGAACCGACTCTACCACTACTTCGCGCACGTCAGCAACCAAGGCGCCTCATAATAATCTGGTCATTTGGTGAAGGCTCAAAAGCAAAGGCTGTCTCGGCTGAGCATAAAAGTGAAGCTAGGAAACTCGAGCCCCCAAGCCCTGGAAACCCTAAGAGAAGATGGGCCTCCTCTAGAGACACATTCCGTAAAGAGATTGGAACCCCTCCGAAAGATAGCTCGGTAATCATAGCCCAGTCCACAGGGGTAGTCCCCAACTCGAAACCCATCAAGTGAACGGTCCCTGTCTCCCTAAACCACCGCTCTAACAACCCCGTGGCAATCTCGTGATCAAGTCTGTTCGTCTGTAGGGTCACAAAAGCACCAAAATCGATCTGATGCAAAAAGTACTGATAGGATGAAACGGACGCCTGCATAGCCGTCAAGGCCGAGATACTAGTCCCCCTAAAAGAGCTGTGGGTAGATGATGGCATCTGATTGTAACGCGAATACAGGCTCGGGTGGAACGCCAAATCACGTAGTCGGGGAATATCAGGAATGGCTAGTTGGTCATCAGTAAATGAAGTATCTCTCCGCCTATCCCAGACGGAAGCCATACCGTATCCTGTCCGAGGGTCCACGGATGAGTTAGCCTCATCCTCAAATCTCTCATCGGGAGTCGCCGAAGGGTGCCCCATCACGGAGCTCCCGCTAGAAGCTGTCCTGCTCGAAGATCGCTATGACCCACTGCGGTCGCCCCGAGGGGAACCGACTCTACCACTACTTCGCGCAGAAACACCCCTGCTGCCTCCTCGCGCTGGGCCACCCCGACCATTGCTCCGAGCTGAGCCGAGCTACCCCGACTGCTGCTGCCCTCCTCGAGCTTTATTCGCGGCGCCTCCAGTTCGGACCGTCACCCCCAGCTTCCGACATCCTGAAAAATGACAACATTTAAGAGAATCAATCAGTCACTATATATGAAAAGCACGAAGATAAATGCGTCAATGTATGTACAAAAAAAAAAAAAAAAAAAAAAAAAAAAAAAAAAAAGAAAGAGAAATAGAAAGAAAAAGTAGAAGGGCAAGGGCAAGGGCCCCACCTATCACTGTTAAGAGATTTTCGACGGTTTTTCAAGTTTTTTCCTCAAAAAGTTTGGTTTCGAAATTTCAAAGCCGGTTTCTCGGGCTTTCCCCTTCAAAATCCCCGTTTCAAAAATTTTCCAACGGTTTTTCAAGCTTTTTCCTCAAAATGTTTGATTTCGAAATTTCAAAACCGGTTTCTCTGGATTTCTCCCTTCAAAAGCCCCGTTTCAAAATTTTTCTAAGGGTTTTCAAGCTTTTTCCTCAAAAAGTTTGGTTTCAAAATTCCAAAGCCGGTTTTTCGGGTTTTCTCCTTCAAAAACCTTGGTTCAAAAATTTTCTAAGGGTTTTTAAGCTTTTTCCCAAAAAGTTTGGTTTTGAAATTTCAAAATCCGGTTTTTCGGGTTTTCGCCTTAAAAAACCCTTGTTCAAAAATTTTCTAATGGTTTTCAGCTTTTTCCTTAAAAAGTTTGGCTTCGAAATTCAAAAGCCGGTTTTTCGGGTTTTCGCCTTTTTAAACCCTAGTTAAAAAATTTTCTAACAGTTTCAAACTTTTTCCTCAAAAAGTTTGGCTTCGAAATTCGAAAGCCGATTTTTCAGGTGTTCTCCTTCAAAAACCCTGGTTTAAAAATTTCTAAGCGTTTTTAAGCTTTTTCCCCAAAAGTTTGGCTTCGAAATTCCAAAGCCGGCTTTTCGAGTTTTCGCCTTCAAAAACCCTGGTTCAAAAGTTCTCTAACAGTTTTCAAGCTTTTTCCTCAAAAAGTTCGGTTTCGAAATTTCAAAGCCGATTTTTCAGGTTTTCTCCTTCAAAAATCCCGGCTTAAAGATTTTCTAGTGGTTTTCGAAACTTTTTCTCAAAAAAATCCAATAGTAAGACTTCGAACCAGTTTCCCGAGTTTTTCCCCTTAAAAACCCCATTTTAAAATTTTCAAACCGGTTTCTCGGGTTTTTTCCTTCAAAAGCCCTGGTTCAACATTTTTACGATTTTTCGAGCTTTTCCTTCAGAAAGCCCCATTTCAAGGGTTTAATAGTTTCCTGGGCTTTCACCTTCAAAAGCCCTGTTCTTCAAAGTTTTCTAAAAATCGGTTTCTCGGGGCTCTTCTCGTTCAAAAATCCCACTCCCAAAAATTTCTCTAAAATTACGGTTTCTCCGGGCTTTCTCCCTTAAAAGCCCCTTTCTCAAAAGGATTTGCCTTGCTGAAAGGTTTTAGAGCTAATTGATAAAATTTTTAAAAATTTCGGTAGAGTTTCGCCTTAAAAAGTCATCACCCCGAAATTTCACAAGTCACAAACACAGCCCAGAACAATCCCAAACTTTCCACCACATCAGTCAAAACAATCTCACCCCCATGACACGCGTCCTGTCCTCGAACACAAATTTTAGGACAATTCCTTCAGCTTCCAAGATTTTTCAGCCTCGGTTTTATTTCCAAAATTTCACAAAAAATTCCCAGAATGTTCGAAAGGGTCACCATAATTTTTTAAAAATGTTATGTGATTTTTCGACCTTCAACGAGACCCGTTTTCTAATTTTCTTTAATTTTTTCTATTTTTCATAATTTTTAAAAATCCAAAAATTCAAAATTTTTCATAAAATTATAAAATTTCATTCGTTTGTTCTACACTTTTTTCTAAGGTTTTCAGTGCAAAAATCACACACAAACGGTTAATGCCTAAGCCTGTGGAGGCAATTTTTCAAGTCTTGCAGGAAAGCCACTCTCATAAACATGAAAAATCAATCAAAACATGCTCAAATCTCCACCAAATCACAAAAGAAATCCGATCATTGTGTTATAAACATCCTAAAACATAGGGTTATGCAGATCATTTGCAAGAAACAGAGATGTATACATCAAAATCGAAGAAACTATCGAAAACTAACATTTGAAATTCTCCGGCGAAACCAAGCTTTCCGGCTAGAATCCGGCGACGATGATGATCCTCGACACGTGCCCAACGTCTGCCAACACTCTTTAACGATTCCCGAGCTAAACTCCTCGAAATCTTTCAGAGAAAATTCCAAAATCAACCGAAAACTCAAAAACGCAACACTGAAAACGCGAACCTACTTTGTTAATATGCCACGGGCTAGCACATGTAGCAGACGCGCCAGCACAAGAATCCAACTCGCGCATGTGTTACATGCGCAAGGCTTAAAACACCAAGCGCGCGTGTAACACAAGTGCCCGCCGGATCAACTTCCCGCCAAAATTAGTTTCAAGCATCCAAAAGTCTGAATTTGCTCTTAAGACTTTGCCAAAAGCCGAAAAGTCGAGCTTTCAACATTCACTCGTGAGAATTGAATGTCCGGAACCAAACCGTGCCATATCGGCAACTCAATTCCCAACCGGAATGTAAAGCTTTTGAATTCCAAAGCCTCCCAAACCGGTGACCCATAAGGGGTCCCCAGAGCATTTCAAACTCACCCGCACGTCGTCCTTCCGATCGCCTCGCGACCAAAAAGGGATTCTTACTTTGTTATTTTTGTGCCTTCGGCAAGCAAAGCGAGAAAAAGAGGGCCAGCCGTAAGCACCCCATTTTTGCCCGCTCGGTGATCTTCAGCCCAACCGGGTTCGATTTCCAACATCATGACACATGCAGGTTCAAGATGAGCCTTACAATCTCCAATCCAACCAATTGGTCACTTCTCGGGTCCACAAGGACCTGCTAAAGCCCTAAGAACTATTATTCCAGGCAGCTTTCCAGACCGGGCGGTCCCAAAAACCAACGCCATCTAGGTACCTTCTTGGGATCGGGTGATCTCGGGGACCAACACCTCATCAAATTCTAGACGGTTCACTTCTGGCGCCTACTAGCTCGCCAACGTAGAATGTCCATCATTCAGTAGTTCTCTGAGACCAGTCGTTCTCGGGGACCAACACCACCCCCACAGGTAGTTTTCTAGGACCAGGCATTCCTAGGAACCAACACCACTCTACAGGTAGCTCTCTAAGACTAAGCGTTCTTAGGGACCAACACCACACAGGTAGTTTTCCGAGACTGGGCGGTCTTGGGAACCAACACCTAGGTCAACACCGACGCCTGTTAGCCCAACTCGGTGAAAAATGACCAAACCAGCCCATTGGGCCTCCAGGCGCGTTTTGGGAAAGTTCAAAATCCCTCAAAATAATAAGTCCACCTTTCCAAAATGTTACTAAACTGTTAGGCATCCTCCGCACGCCATTCGGTCCAATTCCGGTCCCATTCCGGTCCCATTCCGGCTCATTTCGGTCAAAATAATCGTTTTGCCCTGAACATCTCAGCACTGCACAAACCCCGCTGAACGGTAAAAGACTCTCCCAAAACCATCCTTGAACAGCCTTACACACTTAACACAACACACCAAACCATTCCTGACCATTTCCAGCCAACCCTGGTCAAAATGACTATTTTGCCCCTGGAAGCCCAAACATGCCTCGAAACAGCACTGGCCTTGGGATTTCGAGCAGAGGGTTTCACCACATGCCCTTGTTTAACCCAAGGAGGACCTTACGACACTAAACTCACACGACTCGATAAAAGTTCCCTGGAGCGTCTCGCAGACGCTCCGCCTAAATTGTTTTTTCCCCCGATTCCCTGGTTATAACGCACCGTCAACTAACTTAAGAAATGCGTAAATCGGGGAATTCTCGAAAGCTCGTCCATAGATCTTTCCATCGATACGGCACAATCGAATAGATCGCTTCCTGAAGCCCTCCATCGTACGGTGTGAAAACTATAACTTTCAGCAACCCCCGGAGCGTCTGGCAGACGCTCCGCCAAGGTTGACTTCTTCTCCGATTCCCTAATCAAAACACACCGTCAAATGACTTGAGAAATGCGTAAATCTAGGAATTCCAGAAAGTATTTCCAGAGTACTTTCCATCGGTACAATCCGATCGAATGGAACGCTTCCCGAAGGCCTCGATCACACGAAACGAAAACAGCCACTTTCAAACACCCCTGGAGCGTATCACAGACGCTCCGCAAAATTGACCTTTTTGGCATACTTCCCAAGACGATATCGCTTGCCTCCAAACATAATTCAAATTTCCTGAAAACATGAAAGTTCACTGGAAGCCCTAGGAGAATATCCCGAGTGCGACTGATTCCCCCGAAACCTTCCCGATTGACTCAATTATCGAGACAAAGTTTGGATGAACCTTCCCGGTGATGGAGCGTGTGCTACATGTGCTCAAATTTTGATCAGATCGACCAACAACTGAGATTTATCCAGTACATGGGGTGCCACGTGTCATTCTGGCAATGGAACAGTACTTGCGCATGTGCTACATGCGCAGGGTCAAATTTTGGCCAGGCACATGTAGTACATACGCCAGGCCTGTTCCAGAATCTTTATAAATACCAGACCACCCTTTGCATATTCCAACTTCAATTTCTAATTCGAAGCATTGCTGAAGTCACTCCAGAACTGCGAATCTCTATACACACGTCATCCCTCCTATGCTTAGCTTAGATTTCATCATCCCCAAGCCTATATACTTCACATATAAAGCCTTATACAACATCAAACACTCCCTACCAGCCCTCTAAGCCTTCTTGAAGTCATTCAAGCTCCCATCAAAGCATCCCTTGAAAACTACAAGTGTGTTGAAGGCAAAATGTGATATCCCTTTTACATTTGTGTCTTCCCCCACTCTTCTCTTCTCCCTCCTAGCCTACTTAGGCTATTCTCTATTTTAACCCCCATCTTCAACCCCCCTTTCTTATATGTTTGAGCCAAGAGAGCTCTTAGATCATGCCTAGAGGAAAGCAAGTGAGAGCCACCGTGTAGGGGGATCTCTCACTAGCCCACTTTAAGATGGTATGGCCTAAGAACCCCTTGTTTATGTGGTGTAGCCTAAAAGTCTTGTATGTCATCATGACCGCTTGCATATTACTATTTTGATCATGATTTGCATGCTTGGTTTTATTTTATGCTTATTGTCATATTCTACAATGCTTACATTGCTCTTATTTTCATGCCATCTCCAAGCTTTATATTTCTTTCAAAAATTGTTTCAAGAGTTGGTCCCTTGAAGTGTAAGATGGGATTTTAGAAATTATGCCTTAGAAGACCTCCTACTAATCCCCTAACTTTAATTTTGGTGTCATGAAATTTTAATTTGCATAAGGATTGTTTTCTAATTCTCTAATTTTTAATATTTCCATTCTTTTAAGTGTAGTGGTTGGAATGGCCCCATGAAACCCTTTCTTGAGTGGTTTCTCTTTTGTTTGGCCATATGAACCCTCTCTTGATGGAATGGCTCCCTTGAGAAATGGTTTTCAAAATTCTTCTTCAAAGATGGTCTTCAAAAATGCATTCTCTCTATCTTTGCATTAAAAATAGTGCCTTAAAAAGTTGTCATCACCATGTTGATTTTTGGACCCTTTACACTTTTGTCAAGATTATGGTTATAATGGCCATGAGGAAACCTTCCTTGGAATGGTTTCCAAACACCAACCATACAAACCATACTCTTGGCTAGAGTCAAAATTTTCATGGAAATGATCTTCAAAAAGATTGCCAACCAAAGTCCATTGCATATCATGTTTTGTTTTTAAAACTCTTTCCAAGAATGCATCAAAACAACTTTCAAAACCATTCTCCAATCTAACCCTAGGTTAACTTGATCTTAGTTGACTAACCCAAGGTTAACTTGACCCTAGTTATCCAACCCTAGGTTAACTTGACCCTAATTGACCAACCCTAGGTTAACTTGACCCTAGTTGACTAACCCTAGGTTAACTTGAGCTTAGTTGTCCAACCCTAGGTTAACTTGACCTTAGTTCACTCATCTTAGGTTAATCTAACCCTAAGTCATCCTAACCTTAGGTTAACCCTACCCTAGTTAGTTAACCGTAGGTCACCTTAACCTTAGGTAAACCCAACCTTAGTTAGTCAACCTTAGGTCACCCCTAACCCTAGGCCAACCCAACATAGGTTAGTACACTTCATGGTTCCAACTATTGAACCCTTTTTTAAATGATCACTCAATCTT
>CM065390.1:40540000-40680000 GCA_033060915.1 Euryodendron excelsum | reverse complement strand
CATAGCCAGATTTGCCGCCTTAGTTTTTTTATGATGTACATTTCCTTTTTTTTTTTTTGGTTCAGTGGTTAGGAGTTTCCGGGTCAACTTGTGCACACATCGGCTAATCCCCTCTCCATGCACATTTACTATGTACATTTTTGTTTACCTCATTCAAGTATTTCCATCTTTGTCGGTTCTCTTCTTAAAGGTCTATTGTGCTTAAATCTTTGAACATATCTGGGTATTGCACCTGAGTATTTTGTTTTTTTGTGCAGATTGTGGCAATCAATCACCTCGGCTGTAATGGAATTGCAACGTATTAGAGAATTCAGTGTTGAAGTATTATGGTAACTTCGTTGTATCTCAATTTTTCTAATTTTTTTTCTTCTTTTAAGTGATTGGTACTGTCTCAGTAGTGTCTTTACATATGGACAGAATTGGAAACAAACTTAAGTTGATGAATCAGATATCTATCTTCTAATTGCTTTAAACTAAAAGTTTTCTTTCCCTGCAACTTTCTTAACCGTTCAAGCTTCAGCAAACCTATTTAAATATGTTCCACTCTTAACAAAAATTTGTACTTGAACTAACGCTAGTTTTTTTTTTTTTTTTTCCCCACCCCTTATTGCAGCTAAATTCGATAGACGAAGATAATTGAGGAAGTCAATGTGATTTTTGAGCATATTGGATTGCACTTGTCACTAAGCGGACAATTAGAACACAATTTTGTCGAATAAAAGATTAGGCAGTACTTTTGTTCTTAGGTAGGTTGGTGGTATTGTAACTGCTGTTGTAATGTTTTTAGTCTGGAATAATTTAGCTCGACTCCGACCGGTTGTTTTTCTATTATTTTGTGAGTTCATGGATATTGTATTAGCATTTTCTAAATGAAGTTATATTTCTTTAGCTTATAAAAGAAAAGGATCATGTAATTAATGCCGTAAACATTTTTAAAAATTTTTTTTTTGTCTAATTTTAGTGGCAGCCACAAGCGCCCCCTAATGGTGGCACAGGTGGCGTTTCTAAGTGCCACTAGTGAAAAATTTTGTGGCATTTTCAAAATGTTGTAGTGGCACTTGAAAGTGCCACGAAGCCATTTATTGTGACATTTGGAAGTGCCAGAGAAGACTAAGGTGCAAAATGTTGAGTGGCGCTTGGAAGTGCCAGTGAGTCGCATAGTGGCACCGGTATCCTTGTCGCTTTTACAAAATGCCACAAGTGTAAGAAACGCCATTGGATGGGTCTTTTAATGGCATTTCTGGCTGACACTAAACGCAAAATTTCTTGAAGTGATTAATCTGTGTGCAAATTCTCACTTTTTATTCTTTCAAAATAGAATCATTTGTTTGACTATTTAATGCTATAACCAACAGAAAAATTTTGCGAAAATTTTTATCCCTTAATTGATAGATTTCGACAACTTGGTTTCAAAAATATCAATTCTTTGATAAGCGGACCTACAATCAAACTTATGAAGACTTTTAGTTTGGAATACCCAATTTAGCGTAACGCCAAGCAATAATTATTATAGCGATATAGGATCCATGCTATGACTTTTGTGCTTTGATTACACGTCAAATTATTACCATTGATTTTTTTAATTAGATAACCGGCTACAACAGTACACGGTAAAATTTGACAATTAATTTTTTAAGTTATTATGCTTTATCCCTCGTAATTTAAGTAAAAATTCAATAACTACTATGTAATTCAAAAATAACACATAATCAGGTTTGGACCAATTCAAAAAATGGGTAGAAAGTGTTATATTTAATAGTGTTTGTATTACACCCGTTGGATTCAGATGTATGGAAAGAATTCTCACAAAACCAGGCCCTTAGAAAGACAATTGTACTCTTTTGTGTGGCAATTAGCTTTTTCTTCAATGAATGCATACATTCACATAGCATACGCAATGGGAATCCTGTGTCGCTCTCTAAATCCTCATCATACTCCGACTCGTATGCACGGCCTCCTCTCTCTCTCTCTCTCTCTCTCTCTCTCTTCATGATCCTGTAGCTCACAAACAAAACCCAATTTAGACACAATTTTATCTTTTGAGACTAGGAATGACAATGGACAAATTCGGTACAGATTAGACTAAATTTTACCCCGTCTTTAATAAAAAACTCTACACCCTACCTGAACCCATGACAAGTTAACCCTCTCATCCCATCCTAGTATAAAAGGAGTTTAAATTGAAACGGTTTAACCCATATAAAATTTTAAAACCAAAATAAATATCTAAAATAAAAACAATACAAATTATACCAACACTAATATAATATAAAGTTGCCAAGAAAAGCTTAAAACTCAAAAATAAAAAGTAACATTATAATCCTAATATTTACTTATATAATAAAACTATATTGTATAGAGACATAATATAAGTAATTAAAAGTTTCACAATAAAATTAAAATAGGTTTGAAGTGAAATGACCTAAACCCTACTTTATCCATAACTCATTTATTCGATACTCCAAACTCTTTCCCTATTAGAAGCGTGATCCAAAAATAAAACATTCTCAGTTCAGAACCAGACAAACAATAAATAAAGTAAACAAATAGGCACAGTTTGGACACAAGGTAATATAGTCGGGGCTTTCGTTGTCTTTCACAAGAAACGTTACAGTTCGTCCAATCCAAACCACCATGCTTTCAATTTTGAACCACAATGCGATAATGTGATTTTCACTTAAATTATAAGAAAATAAAATATAATTACCTATATTTTTTTTATACCTTAATAAGGAATTCACCTAGACTCGTGCATGTTACGCGTGGTCAGCCTGACCCGAGACTTGTATTTATAAGATTGAATGAAAAGAAACCCTTCAGAGGCCATCAATCAACCATGACTGAACCGATCAAAATGTAAAATACAACACCAATAACATCATTAACATCACATTCTTCAACAGTCTTTTTTTTTTCTTCCCCCCTTTTATTTACCTCTTCTTTCCAACTTCCCCCCACCAGCCAAAACTCACAATTGTTACAATCATAATAAAAAGAAAACAAAAATAAATTCCTATACTAACTTACAAACATAAAAAAAGATATGGGCATATTTTAATCACAGCGTGCCCTGCCCTGTCCAACTTACAATCATAATAAAAAGAAAACAAAAATAAATTCCTATACTAACTTATAAACATAAAAAAAGATATGGGCATATTTTAATCACAGCGTGCCCTGCCCTGTCCAACTTACAAACGTAGAAACAGATATGGGCACGTTTCATATACAAAATATATTAAAAGATTTAAATAAATTACTAACATAACAAAACCCAATTCTGCTATGGGCTTGGCATCAACTTCCCCCCAAAACAAAAATATTTGGAGTTCTTCAGGAAGTCGGTCCTGATACCAACTTTAAAGAAAACATCCAATGGATCAAAACACTTAGTTGCTTGAGGCTTTCAGTATTTTATACAGATGCCCGGTGAGAATAATCAGGAGTCCTGCAACACAAAGCAGTTGGACTTAAAAAGAAAATTCAAAAAGATTCAAAAATTTGGCAGTAGATGCTCGCTGAAAGTGCAATTGCATTAGATCAAAATGATTTCAAGGTGGCAAAAAAAGGGCATCCAGGCTTTGCAGGCATTCACATCAAGATGACCGTTCAGCTTGTCAAATTATGCCCCTTCTCCAATATTGGCCAGCGCGTGTTTCTGCACCAACAGTATCCTTACTGTCTCAAGGACTATGTAAATTCCTTAGGTGGTCAACTACATCAGAGGAACAGCTGAGCTGCTGAAAATCAGAGCGACGAAGGACATTTGCTTGGATACGGCCAGAGTTGTCTTTATTATCCATACGCATAGTCTTCCCTGAGAAGCTATGACGCACACGGATGCGGTGACTTCTAGTATCCGTTGTGCACCTACCTCGTACTTTGACCACCAATATAACTTCCTTATCTCTGGCATCTTCACACCACCAGTTTTGAGGGACGCCATCAACAAACTCCTCTAGTGTGTGGAATTCCTCATGATGAACTGAAATCTCCACAATATGATCTGGTTTGATTATGCCAGCTGCTGGACTGACCTGTTTAGAAGCAAAACTAATTGATAAGTAAATTTTCATTTTAGACACATCGAAAAATTCCAAATTTGTGTGGCTGTTGTTCATATAGCCTGTCATGCAAATGAGTTTGGTCCAATTAGATCTCTTGATGGCATTTTTGAGACACAGCGAAATAGTAAGTTGTTCATTTTTTATTCCCAAGCCTCCGTCTTTCGTCGGTTTGCATACCAAATTCCAATGAATAAAACTCTGGAACCCTAAACCCAAAAAAAAAAAATGTAGAACAGAATAAGAAATTAGGGCCTAATGCCACCGACAATCGGAATTACAGAAGGTGCGGGTTATGAAAAGCTTCTACGGTTACAATTCTAGAAGCGAGAAAAAAGAACTTAGGCTGTGTTTGGTATGCATGAATGGA
The DNA here is from genome assembly GCA_033060915.1 of Euryodendron excelsum. NCBI lineage: Eukaryota > Viridiplantae > Streptophyta > Magnoliopsida > Ericales > Pentaphylacaceae > Euryodendron > Euryodendron excelsum. The sequence goes on along the minus strand of CM065390.1, from coordinate 40,675,566 downwards.
ATAGAATGGAATGAAATGCTCATTCCCAACATTCTCTGATTTGGTAAATGGGATGGGGTAACCATTCCCACTCTTTTCATTCCATGATGGAATAGAAGAGCAAAAAAGAAGATAAGATCATATAACATATCATATTATACAAACAAAATGTATATTATCATATATGTCATATATACAACATTTATACGCTATATAATATATCTAACGATAATATGTATTATTTAGTGTTAGGACCTGCGATTTACTTCCATATCAATGCCAGCCATCTTGTACTGTTTGTGTTTTGATGAGTATATGCACAATAATATACAAAGTATTATATAATAAATATCATTTATTAAATATACATCACGAATGCTATATCTATTATATATATATACATGTCCAATAATATATAATAATTGTAATATTGTGTATAAAATATTATACTTATTCCAATATAACATAATATAATATCTAGTTCAAATATTATATACTCATATTCCATTCCAGTCTAGTATTATTAATTGGTCTAACCAAACATTAGAAGACCATTCCCACTTTGGCAAACAAAGGGAATGACCCAAAGGGGAATGCCCATTCTATTCCATTCCCTCGTACCAAATGAAGCCTTAGCATTTGGGGAGGAATAGGGCTGGAATTTTGTTTGGTTTCCAAAAAGGAAGGGTAACTGGAATTAGTTGTAGGAATTCTCCAGACAACAACTATTTTATCGCATATGGATTTAATGGCCAAAGGTTATGGAAAAGTGTTAGCCTGTTGGGTTCATTTAGGGTTGATTCGGGAGTGTTTCAAGGTCGAAAAAAAGCCTTCTTTGGGTTGTGAACAGTAATTCAAGAACAGGGATTTTGTTTGAAAGAAGGAAATGACTACAGGAATCCCCTCTCGACATTAGAATGCTTTGCACTCCTTTTCATTAGTTACAACATCCATCTTGACATCATTTGGTAAAGTATTATGGTCATCATGCTCCTTTACACCTTGGTCAAATACCACATACTGGGCTTCCTTAAGATCAATATGTCGGTCTGTATCATTAATCTCAATAGGAATAGTGAGAGTAAGCAATAGCTGCGACTTGTTATGTTTGCTTTTGCAAGGTTGAATTTTCATTCTATTGTACCTTGTATTCAATCCCTTCTTGTTGATGAAGGAGAACATCAAATAAAATTTTTGGGTATGTGGATATACGCATCATCCTCCATTGGATGGCATGCCAGGTTGCTGCCATGTCATCATTATCTCCATCGGTTTGTTCCCATGTATCAGCCTTGTGAAATAACACGTGAACCAATGGCATGCCTCCACGTGCTCCCCTACTGGGAGCCTTACAAGCCAACGTTAACTCAAGAGGTGCCTTAACCTCAAGCTCAGGCATTGAGGGACACCAAGAGGCTTCATCTCTCGCTTGCCTAGGCACACACAAAGCAGTGCCCACTGGGCTAGGGCAAGGGAAACTCTCCTCAAATGCATACAGCTCCAGCTCGTGGACACACGCTCAACCAAGAGATCGTACCACCCCATTGTGTCTCTCCAACGCCTCTAGTCCCTCATCTCCAAAGTTCTATCTAGAGGTTTTCTCCAGGGTTCTCTCAAGGTTATTTCCAAGCTTATCTCCAGTTACGACCCTAAAGACACCTTGACAATCATAACAGCCTAGCTCGGCAGCTAGGACTGGGGAACCCCTCATGGTTGGTGCTACAATAATGGGTCGCCTGAGTGACCCCATGACACTCGTGCATGACCTCCGAGGATATATGGCTTAGCAGCTGGAGTTGAGAGTTCATTAAGGTGTCTTGCTCCATTTTTACTCCAGACCATGATAGAGACATGGCGTGCAGCCTCTAAGAATTCAGTGCTCGACCACCATTGCACCCACTACACTGTTGCCGTCAAGAATCCATAGCAGTGGCTGCTATTGCTAGGATGTCAAACCAATTAAAGGGAGTCACTTCTCTTTTGTCATCATTTAGGCAAGTGACACAGTTCACTCAGGTGAGCTGCCTCTAAGGCCTAATCCTCATATAAATAGATTGTCTTCACCATCTTGCAAGAAGAGACAACCATGCAATAGTAACATCGTATGGCAAGCTCTAAAGTGCTGGCCCTCCATCTAAAACTGCCTAAGCTCTCGCCCCTTCCACCTCCGGTGATCTTCTACCATCTCAGTGCCTACCAATACTTTCCAGAAGGCTTCAAAATAGCCCATTCACCAGCCTCCATCCTGAAGGTATTGAACATAAGTCTCCAAAGGGCTAAACTTTCCTTCCATAGTGCTAAATTTATCTTCATGGCAACAAAATCTTGCTTTACACTTTTAATTTCAGCTTTATATTTTTCAAGAAAGCATCAAACTTTCACGAAAGCTCAGTATTAGTGACCATGGTGATGGATAAAAAGAAAATTTCAGCTTTAACCAAATTAGAACCTTTAGCTCTAATACCAAACATATTCATGACACGTTAGGAAAGTAGTGTCTCAGGTTGCCAAAAATAGGAAGTGGTGGGTTTTTGTTATGGAAAGCTTTGAGGGTTGTGGATCAAAAAGGGAGAATAAAGAACTTGGTTTGGGGAGGAATAGGGCTAGAATTTAACTGGATTTCTGAAAAGGCAGATTCCAGGATATCTAGAATTTGTTGCAGGAATTCTTTGGACAACACTTACTTTATGGTATTATGGTGTATAGGCCAAGTATTAGGGTTTCTGTAGGCATCATTTGGGGCGTTTTGGTGTTGAAAAGAGCGTCATTCTCGGGCAGTGAAAAGGAAGCCAAGAAAAGTGATTTTGTGGAAGAGAAAATGATGAAGACTCCAGGAATTCCACCTAGACTTCTCTAGAAATTTCCCCTTAAGGAAAATTCTCACAAAACATCATACAAAAGCACACAAATTCTCTAAAACTCAACTCCAATTAGCAGAAAGATAATACAAGTATTTATAAGTTTCTGGCTCTCCCAATCCTATTAGAACTATTGACTCTAAAATAAGAAACCAAGAAACTTTAACTAACTAAAATGTAGTAAACCTGAATGCTTCTAAGCAGCACTGTCTCCATGCCGAATATCAGCAGTCATCGGACACTCTCCGACACGCGTTAGACACACGTCCAAATGTGTCCTACTATTCTTTAAATATTTTTTAGAGCTAGACATGCTTCGAACACTTAGAACCCACATGTCAATCGCTTTTAATGGACATAAAACACAAAACATATTTAAAGAAACTAACTTGGATCCAATGATATAACAAAAAAATAAATAAATTTATATTTGTTTATAGCAAAAAATACAAATCCATACTTATTAATCCCTCATTCTGTAAACTTTTTCAATTTTAGGAATTCTAAACCCAAAACTTCCAATTTGTTTATGAATAACGAAAGTAATTCTAACATAAATGTTACAACATTGTGTTCACACTTCTTTTCCAATCTATATCTATATAAAATATAGAAAAAGAAGCAACTATCGCCGTGGTTGAGACAAGTGGCTCATTTTGATTGGCTCTAAAGTTTTGTTTAAAAAATAACAAATAAAAAAAAAAAGATAATTATTTAGTTGTCTCTTTGGTTCACCGTATATGTATTTATTTTTTTGGATTATGATCTACTTTACATATTATTCAATGTAATAATGATAAATAATTGTTTGGTTGGCTCTTTGGTTTACTATTCATATATTTATTTTGTTGGCCAATGATTCATTATACGTATTATTAATTATATTCATTTAATTCATGTATTTATGGTGTTAGTTCCTATATGTTATGTTTATAGATATACACTACATTCTTGTAAGTATATAGATTACTAGATAAGCATACATAGATTAAAGAAAAATTAGTATTAATATACTCATTTATTTAGGTGAATACACAATTGAACATAAATAGTTAGTAAATACACAATTAGTTTACATAAATGGTTAGATAAGTTAAACATAAATAATTAGACGAATACAAAAATCAAATTACATAAAATAAGCTATATAAAATATTAAATAAATATTATTATATTAATTTTATATGTAAAATCGCTACAACAAAATAAGTGACATAAAAATTAGAAAATAAACATTGTGCATCGGTCATTGTCGTTGTGATTGCAACAAGTGGCTCACTTTAAGTGCCTTTTTGTTTTTTACCTTTGATTTCTAATGAAACTAGATTTTCTTCCCGATGCAAACAACACTTACAAAATGTGACCTAATTAAAAAACAAATCTGGTGAATTGGCCATTGTCACTGTGATTGTAACAAGTGACTCACTTTGTGTAGCTCTTTTTTTATTAGTTATTTCTTAATTTATCTAGGTTCTCTTCCTTGTGCAAACTAATAAGTAATTATCGAAAAGACCTTTTAAATTCATTCTGAAATGAAATGCATCCTTATTTAATAAAGATTATAAAAGTCAATTGACTATTCTCTTAATTTCCTAGCTATTACTATAAATACGTACATTCTAAAAAATTAAGATCAAATTTATATTCAATAAGAATTCTAAGAGTCAATTGACTATTTTCTTAAGTTCCTCAACTATTATTTCAAATACATTCATTTTTTTACTTAGACAAATGTTAAGGCACATGTTATGTATGCGTACTTTTGTTGTACAAAGTGGGGGTTCACATTATTTACAACTTCCAACACTTTGTACAGCCAGACAATGCATAGTTAACATAACAAAACGCTTTTATTATAATATTATTTTATAATGCAATTCTATATAAATTGATCATTTGAGTTCCATACGAATTCTAAAATTAAATTGGACTATCCTTTTAATTTCATCAATTATTACTTTTATATAAATGCGTACTTGATACTTCTAATGCTTCATACATATATTTTTCAAACAAATTGAGAAAAAAACTCATGCAATTATAAATTGATAGATAATTGCATTCATAACTTAAATGATTGAGGACATAGTGAATATGCATTTCATCTAGCACATATGGATAGACAAATATAGAATACATATATTTAATAATATAAAAAAATAAATAATATGACCAAAGAAATTATATTTAGTTTTTATTTGAAACTATTGCAGTTAAACAATGGATTTAAAGATGTACTCCAATCCCGTGCATTGCACAAGCCTAAAACTAGTATATAAAATGTGAAAAGAAAAAAAAATACTATTTTGATATAAGAAATACAAAATTATTTTTAATGTAAAAAATGATAACATAATGATCCTTATTGTCATGTATACATATTATATACTTATTTGTTGATATGTCCCTGCCATGTCCTATCCTAATATTTTTTTAAATTGTCATATCAGCTTGTCCATGTTGTATCCATGTCCCAATTCGTATCCATGCTTCTTCAAGTAGACCTAACCTATCTACCACATAAAAGCAAGAAGCTATCTGCACCTGTCGCCACAATAATGTCTTGTATTGGCCACCGACCTCTACCCTTGAGTTGTACCCCACACTCAACCCCTCCCTACATCTCTCACCACCAAACCTCATGATGATCTCATTCCTAGAACACCCATCTCCCACCGATTCTGTCCCCCATTTCATCTTTCCCCTTGTGAATTTTTTTATTCTTTTTCTTCCATTTTTTGATTTTCCTTTCCTTTGCATTTTCCCTTCCCATTGTTTTCCCCACACCCTCTTTTGGATATTTCATTGATAAATGCCACCTAAACGGTATCTTGCACAACATGTAAGCCATAAGTGCTGTCCTCATGCATCACCACTTGCTTCCTTCTTTGATTTTCTACTCCTTTGTCCTTTGTTTTACTCTTTTCCTTCTTTTTTGTCTACTTCTTCCCTTTTGTGTTCCACTTTGCCACTTAAGTGTGGTTTATGTTGAGCTGAAAGGTTGTCCCAATGGTTAGAAGCAACCATAGTAGCTCAAATATCCCCCTATAGATGAAGAATTATACTCTTACTGTATCCAAAAAAAACGCATGGTTTATGTCAAACTATAAGGTAATTGTCAGCAATCAATCAACCGTCTTTTCTTTCAAAACTAACTTAAAAATTAACCCAAAATTGTGATCTAACCCTGCAATGAGTAAATCATCCACCTTTATTCATAATGGCTCAAAGGAGGAACTTCATATCCTTAGTCTACTTGTCCTCTTGAGCATGATTTTTTACAAAGCTGAATACACAAAGTGCTTTGTTTGTATTATTGGAAGGTCTAGCTCCCCTTTGTTTAGCAAAACATAGAAGAACAGTTAGCTCTATGCTCACCAAGTACTTGCATTGCTTCAATTTGTTTGCTTAGTTGTTATTACATAGAAAGATGTAAATCCAAGCGGTATTTAATTTTTTGTATGGATTATAATATTACATTCCCCACAGTCAAGCTTTCAGTTTTAGTCAATGGAATTCCGGCGGGGTTCTTTCATACGTCTAGAGGCTTGAGGCAAGCTGATCTGTTGTCTCCTTTTTTCTTTATTCTGGTCATGGAAGCTTTCAGTATTCTGTTTAATCGGACAGTACAGGCTAGACTTATGGAGCGCTTTGAGGTGAGGCAAGAGGGCAGGAGTGCTTTGAAGACCTTGTCAGTATCACACTTATTGTTTGCAGATGATACTATTATTTTTTGTGGTGCTAGTCCTGAACAGCTTGCACATCTGTGATGTGTTTTGATATGTTTTGAAACTATTTCTAGTCTGAATGTGAACTTGAGTAAATCTAAAATTTTCCCAGTGGGCGAGGTGACTAATATGGAGGGCTTTGTTGTGATCTTGAGGTGTAAGGTTGGCACTCTCCTGGCCACATATCTTAGATTGCCTTTGGGAGCAGCTTTTAAAGCTAAACATATTTGGGATGGGGTGGTGGAAAGATTTCAGAAGAGGCTAGCTGGTTGGAAAAGGCAATATTTGTCAAAAGGTGCTAGACTTACCTTGATTAAAAGTACACTAGCAAGCCTACCTACCTATTATATGTCTCGGTTCTCCATTCCCCTATCCATTGCCATGGGACTTGAGAAGCTGAAAAGAAATTTCTTATGGGGTGGTTTAGGACAGGAGTTCAAACACCACTTGGTAGATTGGGACACTGTTTGCACTCCTATTAGGGAGGGTGGCCTGGGTATCAGAAGAATTGGGTTATTCAATACAGTGCTATTGGGAAAATGGTTATGGAGATTTGCATGCAAGAGAGAGAGGTACTGGAGAAGAGTGGTAGGAGTCAAACATAGATGTTCTTGGGGTGATTGGGCAACACTGGAGGTGTTCATCTCTCACGACAAAGGGTTATGGAAAGGCATCCGTATGGTTTGGGAAGTGTTTGTGAACCAGGTGGGCATGAGAGTGGGTAGTGGATCGCGAATTAAGTTTTGCAGGTATAGATGGTGTGGGGACATAAGGCTGGAGAAGGCCTTTCCAGCTATGTTTTGTTTAGCTATGGACCAAGACGCCTTGGTGGAGGATTATCTCTTATGTATTAATGGTAAGTTCGCCTGGGATTTGCACTTGAGAAGAAATATTCAAAATTGGGAGCTAGGGGAATTGGGAATACGAGGAGATGATGGAGAATATCTACTCAGTGAGTAACATTGGAAATGGGCAGGATGCATTGAGATGGTTAGCATCAAAGAAAGGTATTTTCATTGTGAAATCCTTTTACAACTTGCTAGTAGGTCAGAGAGGGGCAGTCGGGTTTTGGCGGAAGATGTGGTCTTATGGTGCCCCTTTGAAGGTGGCGTTCTTTGTTTGGTGTGCAGCTCGAGGGAAGATCCTTACCATCGATAACTTGATTAGAAGGGGTCAAATAGTTATTAACTGGTGTTGTTTATGTAAGAGAGACGAAGAATTGATCTGTCATATTATTCTTCATTGAACAGTTGTACAGGAGTTTTGGACTCTCATTCTTTCTATTTTTGGGATGTCCTGGGTCTTTCCGGAAGGGGTGGTTCAAGCACTACTGACTTGGTGGGCTGGGAGAGTGGGCAAGAGGAGGAGGAAAGCATGGGTCTTGGCCCCATTTGGCTCGATGTGGTTGATCTAGGGGGAAAGAAATAGGAGATCCTTTAAGGGTCGGAACAACCCATATATAGATTGAAATGCAACTTTGTGGCCATTTTGCATAGTTGGCTTGTGGGTAGATACGTACCCAATTTAGGCCAATTTTTGGATTTCATTGATACTGTGTAAGTGTAACTAGCATTTTTCTTTGGGCATTTTGTCATTGCCTTTTTGTACATGGGCAGCATCCCCTAATGCACTTCTAATACATTTATCATATTACTCATCAAAAAAAAAAAAAATTACATTAGTGTAGATAAATTTACAATTTTCATCTTGAATCTGTGTAAAAGACTTGGAGTTCGATATTTGAAAAGTTTTCATTTAATGATTGTTTGTAAGACTCATACTGCAGGTTGGCATATGTCCAAATGTGCATAGGGTCGCTGTGCTAGTGTGCATTGCCATATGTGTAGCTTTTTCATGTGAAACATATATTATCTTTGGAATGAGATATGCATATAGAACTTCGTTGTATGTGCTTTTTGGTAAGACAAGTTCAATTGGCATTTGGTTGATTACATGGCACTTTCATGCACTAAGAAATCCCTCCATTATTAATAATTAGTTGAAATGTCATAAGTTAACACACCATATGTTTCTAAATTTTGTGCCACTTCCAGCATTTCAGCTGTATTGATAATATATTACTATGCCAATTATTTGAATTATGCCCTCAAATGTACCAGATGCATGTATCATGTTCCTAGATACACTGAATACAACATATGGCATCAATCCGGCAATTTGCAAAATTACTGAAATACCATTAACACCTACAATCTAATAAAACACCATGAAATACATAAAATGACTCAAATTGACCTTAAACGTAATTATACAAAACCCTAGTCATGCTCCATGTAAAATACCAATTTTGCTCATCTTTGTTTTTCCATGATCTGCACGATCACCAAAAGAAAATCCTTCTAAAGCTTGTCCAGCTTTCTAACCAAATAAACAAGAAGAGTGAACATATAAATTATATGTATAAACAAACATTTCTTTTAATCTACTTCAAAACTTCTTAAAATATGAATGGAAAGCAATTCGGCATTTCTCGTAGACCGGGTTGGTGAGTTGACCCATTCTTAGCCAACTATTATTGCTATTCAAACAAATAACATTTTAATATCTGAAGGTTCTTTTCCCAGTCCTTCCATGAAAATGGAAAATTCTTTATAAATAGTAAAAGAAGTTTTCTCGACAAAATTTCATTCTCTAAACAAATCCTAGATAAAGTTATGTGATCATTTAATCTGGACTATCCTGAAACTTATATTTTTGAAATGATTCTCTCTGTTTTACTTTCAAAATAATAGATTTGGATAACCGAACTATGTGAAATAATTTTGAAAGACGGAAAAATAAGAACTGGTCAATTGAAAGGGAGGTCACTGTTGAAGTTAAGGATGGAAGAAATAGAGAGAGGGCGAAGAGAGCAGCGCGAGGTGCAATTAAAAAGGAGAAAGTTAGTCTAAAATTATGGGAGATGGAGAGCGGAGGGACAGTTTGGCGCTAAGAAGCACGGATACTTCTAAGAAAAAGTGTCGTCTCCGACACTCATAGGAAACTCCTTAACACGCGTCCAAACATGTTATATTAATTTTCAGAACCGGACACACTTTGAGCACTTAGGGGACACATGAGTCCGTCACTTGGACACACGTGTCTATCACCTAGACATACACAAAAAATATTGCAAGTTTGAAGAAATAACTTTGTGTATAATTGTAAAATAAAAGCAATGTGATTTTACGCCTAGTTGACGTTTAAGTTATGGAATACATGGTTTTTAATTTTAATTATTAATCTTGCAATTTTTCATTTCCTTTGAGTATAATCCTCGTACAAATGAAAAATAATATCTAAACTATATTTTTATCGGGTAGTGTCCTGTACAGTCTGTACTTTTGTAAATTGTTGTCAGAGTGTCCATATCGTGTCATATATGTGTCGTGTGCCCGTGTCAGTGCTTCTTAGGTTGTGTGGTTAAGTGGAGACAAAGTGTGCTAATTGGCCGTAACTATCTGACTTTAACAAGGAGAGAGAAATAGATAAAAAAAAAATGGAATGGCAAAAGAGCAGCAAATGGATAAAAAAAATTTAAAAAAACAAAGTTGACTGTGGGATGGGGGGTGAGAGAGAGAGAGAGAGAGAGAGAGAGAGAGAGAGAGAGAGAGAGTTAAATGGGAATAGTAAGCTTGCTTATTCGATTAGATGCGAGGGAGAACCCTTTTAATTAAAAACACAACCCCAAAATCACTGTCACGTGGACCGACTTGGGCAATGTCTTCATTTCTCTTCTTTTCAGATTATATACCATTTTTTAGTATTTTCCTTTGGGTCCAAGTAACTAAATAACCACATTCCTCCTTAGTTGTTGGATAGATTTAAGATGGCAGGTTGGGTCCAGGCTAAACATTATGAATGCACCAGGCATTGGTTTTGAGCCAATAATGAACAAGTCAGATTGGAAGTTTCAGTTTTTGATCAACCCAAAGCCACAGGTTTCTAACTCGCAAGCCTGCATGCTATAATGAAAGAACATTATCATCTAAAAAGCTGGAGAATTACCTCAAGCCATCGAGGAAAGCCAAAAGAACCCCTTGGATGATGATTGGATGCTTGTCCATCCTCCTTAATGGTGGACTGACCTTCACAAATTATTTCAAATAGAGCTTTGTCTTTCCCACATTTATTGGTAATCCGCAAAATGGATGTGTCCTGGTTCTGAAGAATTATGTTGTTTGTACTAACAACAGTTTCTGGAACCTTGCACAGTTCTTCAAGCATACACCTGATGTTCTCATTAGATCCAATAATTTCTCCAAACTCTTGTCTCCTTATTGCCTCATCTGCTCGAGCAATCTCAACGTTAAACATGCAACGGACAGGCTTGTGATCACTGTCTGTCACGTCCATGCAAGCCTCATACCTAACAAAAGGATATGTCAATCCTTGACAAGGAAATAAAATAGTGCATGTACACAGCGGGGATACCAGGTATAAGAGATAGTACTTGTAACAACCTTCATGCAGGACAATTTTTGTGTTTCATCAGACCATCATTAAATCAGTCACCCTATCCAAAACCCAATACAAAAAAAAACACAAAAATCAGGTGCCCTATAGCCCCAGGCACGTATAATTAACCTCGTCAGATATTGGATATCATCCAATCATCAAACACCTTATTTCTCTAATAAAAAAGCACCATCTGCGAATGATATGTAGATGGATGGCAATCAATGTCTAGTCAAAGAAACCTCAAGTGAATGACACAACCCATGGCCTTAACAAAGATGTGTCCTAGTAGATCATTATTGACTGTAAATATATCGATTCTTATGATAGAACTAATTCATATCTCTGCAAGTGGATACATTAGAAATATATATGAATGTATTTGTTCATGCATGCCTGTACGACCCTGTAAGGTATTCGTTCATGTATGCCTGTATGACCCTGTAAGGAAAACTCACTGTGTAATTGAAGAGACTAAAGGACAATCTAAGCTGCATGAAGATAGTGAAGCTGAGCGGCTATCCCGGTATAAAATTCTGTCACACCACGCAGGAATGCGTTTCTTTTCACCAGAATCATACCCTAAAAGAAAGACAGTTCATCAAGACCAGATCCTCAGAAGACAATTTAAAACTATCTACCCTCAGAAGAACAATTTAAAACTCTTAATATGTAAATGCAAAAATACTTTGCATAAACTACTTTAACAAGATAATAGGGTACAGAAAGTTGAAATTGAGTTCAACAAACTGATACAACCAAACTAAAATCTCAAACGATCTATAGCAAAAGGTACCTGCTAAACCCGCTTGGTGTCTTTCAAATTTGTATGTTGGCGGAAATCTAATAATTGCTTCACGCATTCCTTGCAAGACATTCCCAGCTATCATTTCTGCTCGGAGTTGATCCCTTTCTCTAAGCCAATCAAAGCATCTTTGAGAAACAAAATCCCTTGCTTCGTCATAAGATATACCATCAAGCCGATAATTAAAGTCACCAAGAAATACAACCATGTCTGCCTCAGATAGCTCAGGCATCACTTCCACGCTGTTGATACCCATGGCCTGCAAAAGCGTCAAAGAGCTTTTAACTTGAAAAAAAGAGAATGAGTTCTCCAACAAGATAACTTAAAGACCGGAGATCTGCAATGCGATGAAAGTATGAACATACATTTGCACCACGAAGCATTTGAATGGCAGATGAGACGCCAGCTGCAATAAGGACCAACGGCAACCGAAAATGATAAACAAGCCAACATAAATACATTGAGCAGGCAAGCATGCTAGACAACAACAGGTATGGAACTATACCAGCTGCAGCATTGAAAAGGTTAGATGGTCTACTGAAGATCATTGTTCGATATACATGATCAAAATCAGCATTGCGGCGATTGACAGCTTCCAAGTGTGCAGCAAAGTGACAGTTCACAAAGCACATTATCCGACCATAAACTCTCATCCTCAAACCAACAGCTCCCTGGTAGAATGACCATTAGCCAAATTAATAATACTAACACCAAAAGGTACAAAGATAGCAAAAGTTCAAACAGTATTAAGCCCCCTGAACTGGTTCTATGAGAAGAAAAAAATGTATAGCAAACCTGTTTGTCAAGTGTCTGCACATACAAGTGATGCCATCTATGTTGTAATAAAAGCAAGGTGTCAAATTCAGAAGATTCATTATGGTTGCAACAGTTCATATCAGAACCAGAGTTCTTACATTTGCACCTTCTTTTAAGGAGACACAGGAATATTAATTTTTTTTGATTAGTAAGGAGACACAGGAATATTAGGCTCCATTTGGTTACGATTTCAGTTTCTATTTTCTGTTTTCGTTTTCTGAAATTCAATGGAACTGCGATTGGCAAACTGGTTTCAGAAATTGTTTCTGTTGAAACCGCATTTGGTAAGCCAGCTCCGGAATTTGTTTTTGAAATTTTTTTTAGAAAATACTCCAGTTTTGGGAACCATTAAAAAGGTGTTTTCTGAGTTTTTGAAACTGTTTTCATACAAAAATGAAAACGATATGACAACGATGGAGTTTTCGATGGTCCTATTTTTTTGTTTCAGAGAACAAGAAAAACAAACAGTCCCCAAATTTTTGAGTTTCGAGAACACAAAAAATGGAACCGAAACTGGAACCGAGACTGGCACCAAACAGAGACTTAGTTTCCTACATTCATAGAGTACCATTTTGCCCAGAACATCATTCATAAAGCATAACGGATGTTCAGCGTGAATAGTGTAGAAATATAAACAACACCTCAAAATATTATGAACATCATTCATAACAAGCATGAAAATACTGTAAAATATGATACTACAACATGACATAATGACGAAAAATGCATCTCTGACACAACTTTAATTTTGTTTTATTTTTTTGTGGGAGGGGGTAGGGTGTTTAAGCCTGTAACATCATTAAGGTTACAAGGTCTTCTGTAATACATGGCAAATCAGCAGAATGGACAGTGGTAAGCATACCTTATTACCAATTGCACGCCCTAAACCACATGGAACTGCTGCAGCATCAACATCCCCCACATAGCCTGTAATATTGTTTCTGACCCTGAAACATAATTCTTTCTAGCATCAAAGCTCATACATTCAACAAGAATAAAGACCACAATGAGATATACTTGGCAAGAAAAGTGTAAACAATAAATTTAAGCAAGGTGGATGTCCCCATTCAGTAGAATCAGCTAATTATTTTTTTAACAAATAACTACTATATTAAGAATGCATCAACAGGGGGGATGCAGCCGATGCAGAGAATAGTCAAGTCTATCAGGGCCTATCAAAACCCCTTAGCCTCAGAAACCATACAAAAAGAAACGCCTCTACATTCCAAAAAAAAAAAAAAACTCAAAAGAAGGCCCATACACTCCTTACATCTCAACAGTAACAACAAAATCTAAAAATTGACCAAAATTAGGGAACACTTTCCCCAAAGTACAACTATACAAAATAGCCAAAAGAGAAGCTCTTAATCAATACAATGGCTCCTCAATTCCTTAAAACATCCTCCATGATTTTTTCTACTTTAATAACATCAACCAATCAAAATATTGAGAAATTACAGTGATCACAATAAAAATAGAAAAAAAAGGATTCAGAAGTATAACGAGGAAAGAAATGAGCTCATACAAAATAACCATAAAATGCCCTTCTTAACTGCCTATAAGGGGTCAACTGAACCCCCACGGAATTTGTTAACAACTTTATTCCCAAATAATGTCAAAAGAGAGCAAACCACACCCAAGATCCTCATAATAATACTCACCACACAGCAATAAGCAAGCCTGCCAGCTGCCTGGAACCAGCACGTTCAAAAGTTGAACCCTCATCCAAAGTTTTCCCTATCATATCCAGCCACCATTGTCCAGCAGAACTCCCCTCCAGGCCAACCTGGATTGTTAAAATAAATAAACGAAAGAATAAGTAAATTGATGTATGAAGAATCAAGTAACCCACCAAAAACAACGATTCTCAACCTTTATTTGATAGATATACAATATTAAAGATTCTGCAATAGTTGATGGACTTCTTGTTGCTTGGGAAAGGAAATTTAATGTTACAAATATAGAAGTCAGAGCACCACTGCAATTACTTTTCTAGTAGGTCATAGATAGGCAGATGTCATTAATGAATGGTGAACAGGCAACACGCACTTCCAACTTCACTGGAATCCATATTACGAAAAGAAATTTTTTGATTCTCCTAAAAGTTTTTATTTAAAGACATTTAAACGGAAGAAAAACGTCTGGCAATAATTATGTCAACAATGTAAGCAAACCTATATTTATTGAACTAAGAAAAACAAAAAAAAAAAAAAACAGAGTAAGCAAACACACATGGCTAAGAAACTTTGAAGATATCTTACAGTTTCTTTTGCTGCAGACATTGCTAGGAAGCCAGCACCCATTTCAACTTCCTGCAGCCCAACAACAACAATGCCAACATCTGCAGCTGCAGAACCTAACCAGGATATAAGTGAGTCATGAGAAGCTTGTCCTTGTCCAACATTCCACGTACCGGCCAAGATTTTCAAATTTTCTATCCTAGTATATAAAAATTCTTTGCCAGATAATTCTGAACGTAATATGCTATCAAGAGGTCCTGGAGATGTGACATTCCATCCACGTATACCTCCATGGTTGGCTAAGTTGAAAATAAAACCAGCCCCAACAGCCATATCTATTACAGGACTGTTGTGAGCTACCCATCCTCCAAGTAAATTGCCATTGAGATCCAATACCTGGACAGTGCCGCTCGCATAACCAACCCATATCCGAGACCCAAATGTACTTAAGCATTGGACAGCAAGAGAATGGTACTGGAAGTCTTGCAAACGATTTCCATTTCCATCCCACTGCACAAGCAGTCCATTTGAACACCCACTCCAAATGATTCCATCAATTGTTGTGATTAGTGCTTCAGTTCTCCTATTATCATCAGCAAACGCTCCCTTGACTGCAACTCGACGGACAGCATCAGCAGCTCCCATTATAGCATCACGTGAACGCTGAAAGAAACTGAAGGCACTTTGTGGTCGCTCCTTCCTTGAAACAGAAACAAACTTCATTTTCGCCTCATCTTCCATTGTGGGATCCTGTGCTAATGATAAGTTCTCAATTTGACCATCTATGTTGAACACTTTCAGTAACTCCCTTGTACGAGAATCCCTGCAGAATAAAAATCTTACACAGATTCAAACACATTTATGATATATAATGAGATAGTAGCAAGAAATCAATGAGGAACTCAAAAGCTTAGTGTCGTCACAAAATCCTTCTATGCCAGCAGGTGACTTTCATTTTGGTGTTTCATGTACTGAAATTCCATATATGCAGAAGGCTCATAAACACAATGGAAGTATAGTTCAAAACTGCAGATGCTACAAACATAAAAGAAGGACCTCCAAGAATAAATTTAAACATATTGCATAAGCCAAACATATGATGAATGG
The DNA here is from genome assembly GCA_033060915.1 of Euryodendron excelsum. Classification (NCBI taxonomy): domain Eukaryota; kingdom Viridiplantae; phylum Streptophyta; class Magnoliopsida; order Ericales; family Pentaphylacaceae; genus Euryodendron; species Euryodendron excelsum. Next base: position 40,659,575 of record CM065390.1, on the reverse strand, counting down.
AGAATATAGGAGGCACCATTTGTGGAACAGGAATGCAAATGAAACTATGAATCATTTTTGCAAATGCTTCAATATAAAATAGTACATGCATAAATGATAAAACTGAAGGATTATATCCACTCCAATTCTGTGGAGTGCAATAATAACATACACAAACACCACACACATACACGTGTTGCAGCATGCAAGTGTGTAACTTGAAGGAGTCCAAATTACATAAACAATAATACTTCCATACAGAACTTTAAAATAGAAAGTGACAAATGAATGTGGAAAATATATAAGCACCACACACATTGAACTGGACTGGCTGTTTCTCTGGCCTGAAAAGCTTTAATCCATAGAAGGAACGGTAATCAAAAGGATTCTGAAAAATTCTTGGTTATTACATGAATGATTATATATACCACATATTGCGATCGTTGGCTTGGACTCAAATCTATCTATCCAGATCCATATTCAATGAAATGTAACCCTGACAAAAGCAAACAAGTACCGCACAAGGAACTTGATTTTTTCCTACCCTTTGATTCGACTTTCTGAAATGGTAAAGGCAGAAAGGTCCATTATTTTGCAAATACTACCAAAACTATGCCAACAATACCTTCTACATCAACATGCACCTAATTTATCACCAAAGTTGCAAGCATTCAGAACAAATTGCACCAAAATAAATATGCCGGTATTCGATCCTAAAAGGTCCCACATGGTTTTGAAACCAAAAGATCATATCCATGATTTCAAGATGTATCCCTAAACTGAAAAATTGGAGTTATTGCATCAGCAACTGAGAAGAACAACAATAGTATTAGAAGTACTGCAGTAGAAGTAATTACAACAACGATAATTATACACTTGAATTCATGCAGGCAATCCTATATATTTAGAGCACAACCCCCCATAAAGCCAGGCTGAAATCGCTATCTTCTTGGTTCAGCCACTATGGCTGTTCAGAACCCATGAACCATTCCAACTGGCATGAAAAAATCAAATGGGTAAAACATCCTATTTACATCTCTGTAGAAATTTTCTACAGGAAATAAAATTTCCAAGAAACTAAACCCTTAATGCAACAATTTTTATAATCAACCTTCAAAATTCAAATGAAAAGTGAAGACTTACCACAGTGCAAATGAAAGATACCCAGCACTCCACACTTTGGCTCCAGAATGATCAGACAACATATACCTAACATCTGAAGTAAAAATATTACACACACCATTCATAGTGACTTGGCTCCTGAGGTCAATATATGACCGCTCCACTATTAGTGCAGCCATGTGTCTTTCTTCCACTGTTAGAGAAAGAGATCTTTCAATGGACTCCCATGGCCAAATCTTGATGACGCCGCCCTCAGAGCCTGACCATAGATCCCCTGGACCAAATTAAAGGTCAGAAAACAGCAAAACTTAATCTGCATACGCTATAAGTTCTGTAAGATATTTCCCTTGTGTTTCACTAATTATATAAGCACATCACAACCATTTTTGGAAATGAAAAAACCCAGGTTAGATGTCACAAAATGCCCTAGTAAAAATAGAATAGACCAAAAAATAATTTACATGAAAATAAGTTCGTGCCTTTTTTATGGATGTTCATTTCGTTATCCAAAATATTAGGAATTGAGGGTATGGGTAGGGATGAAAAGGGAATGCCATATATTTTCTTCTCCCATTTGATAGGTTAGTGCAGTGTTACGAAAAAACGGTAATACCCCAGTGAATTAAGTCTTGGAACCACGTTTTGAAACATGATACACTTATGGTCCAATACGGTGAATTTAGTGATCCACACAATCACAATTTTTTTTTTATTATTTTCTTAAAGGCTACCTAAGGAGGAAAAAAATAAAATATAACGAACTAAAATCTGAGGGTGGAGTTTTGGCATGACAATATTAAAAAAAGGGTCCATAATACTCCTAGAAAAGTGTCTTTACATAATTAATTGGAGAAAAAAAAACTAACTTTTATTTTATTTGATATCTAATTGTTAAAAGAAAATTACTTTAGAAATACCTTAACATTATAATCCTTATCATACCACATTTTAGAGTATGTGGCGTACCACGTTCTCATTTCCATTCCATGTATCGAAACTATCCGCATTCCAGGTAACATAAGGTTAGGGCTTTCTGCCTGAGGCTGGAGTCAAAGCTACTCTAGAAGGTCCTTGAAGCTCACTTTGAATCTTCATCATTGCTTGATTGAAGGCAATTCATTGGTTGTGGTTGGTTTGATGAAGCTCAATCTCTAGATCTGTTCTCCTCTTTAAAGGCGACATTAGACGGGTTCTAGATTGGGCAATAGAATGGAAACTAGATGCAAAAATAGAGGGGCTTGTTCAGTTGTTCCTATGAGGGAAGATTACTTGATTAGTTCTTAAGTAACCTCCTTAAGGAAGTCGGTTCTTCATTGCTATTTATCCACAAACATTTAGCCAAAATAGCTTGAATTTGATTTTGCACTGCATTGCCACTTGCCTTATAGGTCAAGTAATCCAATTGCTTTGTCAATCTTAGCATTAGAGGCGCAAGTCCCCTTGTTGACTTCTTGAACCAAGCAATAAGAAAGAAAGAAAGGAAGAAAGGAGATTTTGCACCAGCAGTTGAACCAGTTCAGGAAGTCCTAGTTTTTCAAGCACTTTTGACATATAATATGACTTTGGGCAAAACAAAACACTCACTATGCACGTGGGTTTTTTTTGGGGGGAATCTTCAAGCATAGCCACGGTTACACTGTGAAGATGTTAGGAAGAATAGAAGCAAAAGAAACCTTGTGTAGCAAGCCCATGGTATACAACTATGAACTATAAAAACCAGCAAAGCGGCATCTCTCTAATTCCTTAAATAAGAAACAATCCACTTTGAACAACAATTTTAAATATTAAAGAAAATTGCCCACAGCTGCCAACTCCCTTAAGCCATCTATACTTCAATACAGGCTGCTCTCTTCCTTAGTGACATTGAACCGGTCATCAAATCTTTTCTTGTTTGCTTTTCTTCTTTTTTTTACTACTTTTCATTTGCCATCTTTTCTCTCCTCTCATTCTGTCTTTATATTATCAATTACTTTAATTAAATGCTTATACATATATTTAACTCTTGTTATGCTGCGTGATTTCAACTATTTCAAGTATGGGTAACTCCATCTGCTCTAAATTAAAATTGAGGAACCTCTAAAAGTAATCAGGAATTCAAAATTATTAAGAGTATAGCAATTAACTAATTTTATGTAGTGGAAAATCCAACACAGAAGCCTTAATTCAACCAGCATTAGTAAATTTCATTCCAACGGTTTAAAACTAAAACTGCAATTTGGATGGAATTAATAACTATAGGTTCCATAGACATCAAAACATATAAAATATAAATAATTCTATAGTCTTATACAAATCTCCTTTCAATAGGGCTACTAATGCATACATTTATGCATGGCCCATGCATGGGGGGTATTGTGCAAATTTCAAAGTGGTTTAAGCGTCGCAGGATTCAGGGTGTTAGTTGGCCTCTTTTGTTTCCATATCCATAATTGTTAGTTGAGCTTGCAAGTTGTCCTTTCGTTTGATACATTTAGTACTTTTCATGAATAATGGATTCCATGATATTATATTTGTTGATTGTAGTAACAGTCAAATTGGGTCCCCATAAATATATAGGAATTGCAATCGATACAAAGGAAGATGGTGGTTTCCTGAACTTTGAAAAAAGTCTTGGGAGGGTTATTGATTCCCCTCAAAGTGAATCGATTTGATATATTTTTTCCTTTGCCAACCTAGATATAAAAGTCAACCTATGTACTAAATTCCTTAGTTATGACATTCTTTAAAATCTATCCATAGACCAGTTTCATTAGTTCATTGGTATCAAGTACATATCACTTGAGAAGCATACATTGCGCTATGATTTTTCTTGTGAAGCAATATATGACAACTAGGAAGAAGAAAGAATAGAACAAGATCCATCTTACGTTTTCTTTCTTGCTTTTTTTTTTTTTTCTTTCTAGTTCCTTTTTTTCATAAGCAACATCTGTTCTTTTCTATTTTATTTGGGTGTGGGAGTTGTGAGGGAGGGGAGGTTGTTTATGAATCTATTGCAGTGTGGGTTGAGAGTAAATGAAGAGTTAAATGTTTTAGCAAAGCACTAATTCTTCAATTGGCTTCTTATGATAAAACTAGCATAAGCTAGGAAAATATCATTCTAATCGATATATATTGAAGGAACAGCAAGAAATTAAAATCTTCCACTTTGCATCAATGAACTGTAGTTGCTGTAGGATTACTAAAAATTGAAATGTATGTATCTAAAAAAACGAATCCACTATATTACATGGTACATGGATTATCTGGTACATGGAATAGAAACATGGTATGCCACATACTCAAAAATGTGGTATCGTAGGAATAGACTTCTATAAATTACATTATCAGAATTCAAAATACTTCTAGAGCAATTTTCTTTTAAAATAGTCTTATCTTTTTCTAATTCATCATAAAATAAACATTTTTAAGAGCATCATTACTCATTTGTTACATATTGTATGACCAAGACCTATGTTAACCGAACTCTTTTAAATTTGTGAAATACCCGTGTCAGACACTCGACACTCGGATAAGAGTATAGAATATGTCGTCGATATGCGTAGTTGGACATGCATACAGTATGTATAAGTAATTGAGTTTACTATAAAACTATGCATAACACTTCTATTTTATGTATGAAAGGCTATATTATAGTTTGTAAACACCATTTTACCTTAAAATAAGCAAAACAAGTAAATAAGAAACATGCAATTTATAAAAATTTTATTTTATGCATGAAAGGCTATATTATAGTTTGTAAACACCATTTTATCTTGAAAAAGCAAAATAAGTAAATAAGAAACATGCAATTAAATTCGACAAGACTCCACTACTTATACATACTTGAGTCAGGTAACATAGACCAAGATTTTCATTTATTATATTTGATTTTTTTCTCCTCGGGTAACAATTTAAGAAAGTAAATAAAAAACTTTTTTGAAAACACTTTGCATCTGTAAGTTCAATATTTTGGAATGAATTTCACCATTGCTTCGAAATGTACATCTCAAAATGTAACCGGCTATTGTATTTTAGCATTTTCTGGTAACATTGATTCTGCCTGCCAAGATACTTATTTAGATAACTCCATCTCCATGTGTGTGTTTTGTTTGTACATGTCCTGATGGTGGTGGTAGGAACTAGGAAGAATTGACATATCGCAATACCTCAGCTCACGTTTAAATTTATATTTGTGTTAATGATATAAAGAAGCGGAACTGATTGAATAAAAAATGTAAAAATGATACCTATGATTCATAAATTTTAAAAATCTTACCATAAGAAGTCATAACAATGGAAAGAACAGGACCGCGATGAGCCTTCCACGAAAGGGCCTCCCTAAAAGGAGTCATGTCCAATGACTGATCCATCTTCCAGGACCTAATTCTACCGTCCCTGTGCCCACTCCACACCACCCTATTCCCCGCATCCGGAATCAGGCAGAGGGTAGGTGAAGTGTGCACTGATTCATAAAACGGGGCGGCCTCTTCGTCTCCACACGGAGGCGTCCTTCCCATTCCAATGGGGCAATACAATTCCGATAAATTCCAGAACCTAACTCCGGATTCTGACCCCGCCCACAATTGAGAGTCCGTAGACTCTAGAGTCCTTAGAAAACACCTAATTTGGGTCTCCCTGAGCGGGTGCGGCCTCAATTCAAGGCTCGGCGGGCGGCCTGGATGCACTGCTGCTCGAAGCGGAACCTTGAAGATTCCGGTTCCTCCACCGCTAGCCACGAACTCTGGCAGTGATCGATTCTCGGCGTTGTTTGGATCATTATGTTTATTATCATTGTCAGTGGAGGAAAGCTTGCGGTCCAAGAACTGAATCATGTAATCAAGGCGCTTGCCGGCACTCTGAACGGTCCCATTTTCAAGACCACCACTGCCGCTGGCCGTAGAGTTGAACTCATCGCCTGAGGAGGACGAGTCGTAGAAGCGATCGAATATCTTAATAGGGGTGCGTGTACTGTTAGGATCCTCCTCCAGACTGAATATCTTCACTTCGCAGTGCAATTGTTCTTCTTTATTGTCGTCGCCATCTTCTTCTTCTCCGGATTCATGGAGGTTTGCTGGGACTCCCAATTTTTCATTGTGAGAGTCCTGGAGTCGGCTGTCAGCAGGGGCAACGCTCAGCGATGCGAAAAAGTCTCCGTCCTCAACTGCGATCCGGCCTTCCATGTTGTCAGCTGTTAGCTTCCACGAGAATCTAGAGAAGAGGGGAGAGAGAGAGAGAGAGAGAGAGAGAGAGAGAGAGAGAACAACAGTGAAAATCGAGAGAATTATTTGGTGGTGAAGCCCGAACGCGTTTGGCTGGGCTCTAGCTTTTTGAGTTTAGTTTTTTTTGCTTTTTTCACTTTTTTTTGTTTTGACTTATAAGTATAAAAAAAATCATAATTGAAGGGAATGGCCATTATTTTAGTGAAAAACACGTTATCTAACATGCTTTGTAATTGCAACCAATATTTTAAAAAATTGACAGGATAAGGTTCACTGGAGTCAATCAGAGTCGAATTAGAATTAAACTATAACATCACAATTATATCATAAATATATAAATAAATAAATAATTATAGTCGAACAAATGAAAAATATATATTAAAATTATAAAGTAAATATCATGTTAAAATTTCTTTTATATTCAAATTTATATAAATGCAAGTATACAAAACCACTACACATCTCAGAAAGTGTTATCAAACATGTAATATCCCGAACCTCTATTTATTTATGTTAATGAGAATTTTTAATATTTACATTATTTAATATTAATTATTACCTCATTTGAGACAAAAGTAATAGACGAGAGCTTATGTTGTAGTTTAAGCCTATAGGGTGAAACACATGAGATTATTTCCATGTGTATCATCTTATATACTCTTATATACACACAAAACACACACACCCGACTGGTTGAGAGAGGGAGAAGAGATAGGAGAAAGAGGGAAGGGGAAATTGAAGGAAGAAGAGCTTGAATGATAGGTGAATGAAGAGATTGAAGCCATTAGAATACTTGGGCAAGCTTGAAGAAAGGTATGGTTTCATCTCTTTCTACAATTGTATATATGTATGTATTTATCTTGGTGGTTGTGTTGTTGGGTTGTTATAGATGACTCATTCGAATCCCATTTGGTTAGATTTTGAAGTCTCATAAGCTTATGTTAAGAGTTTGATGGGAGGGTTTGTAAAACTCTCAAATTTGTACATGATAGGTTTGAGATTTCAAACCCTAGATCCCTTTGATTTACTTGTTTGAAATGTTTTATTTTAAGTTATTGTGGTCTTCTTGGGTCAATCTTTATTCCCTAAAAGCATTTGAAGAGTTTGGAAAATGTTTGATGAAGTTTGGTTTTGATTTGAGTGAAGTTTGGGGTTTTTCAGGTTTGGGTTTTTAACTCAGGAGTCGATTCTTTTACCTCAGGAGTCGACTTTTTTGTCCAGAAAACTCCCAGATTCATTTCTTTAGCTTAGGAGTCGACCCTTTTGTCCAGTTCCCAGTTTCACTTTCTCAACTCTGACACTATTTAGTAAAACGAGTATAACTTTCTTTAGAAAACTCGGATTAATGCACCGTTTGAAGTATTGGATAGTAGATTTATAGATCTTTGTATCCATAAAAAGTATGTACTCTAATTCCTTATAGATTGAGAGATATGAGAGTTTAAAATTGACCTAAAATCCATCCTAACAACCTTATTTTTTAGAAGTTTAATCCACCTTACGTGAGGCATAACTTCTTCACCCAAAATGTGTTTTTGGCTCATGACCTATCAAATTAAAGGCCTTTAAGCCTATTTTCAAATGGAACTAGCCTTGAGTGTGAACTCAACTTTAAGGGGTGGTTGGGGCGTGATGAAGGAGTCAACGTTCCTGCTTTCATGTTCAAACTTCAAAGTTGTGTTCTCATTTTACGTTGGGGCTTTGTCCTGGAGTTTAGCATCACTCTCTCCCATTGTGAGAGTGAGGTGTTGATGAGTCGAGGTTGAGGAATTTATGTGTTTAGTCTTGGTTTACGTGTTATTGCTTTGTCTTATAGTCTTGTATTGATGTTTCTCTACTCCTACGTGCATTTTGTGTAGGAACACCTCGTTTATCGCCCCTTCAATCGGAGAGAGGTGAGTAACGATATGCCTTGAGTAAAACTCTATTATTTTCCAAATGTTTTAAGCTCACTTCTATATCATGCAATGTTTTCATATATTTCAATGCATCAATGTTATGTTCAAGTATAAATGTCATGCTTTGAATTACATACGAACATTACCTATAATATGAATTACAACCCACAAACTAAAATGTTCACATAAAGTAGATGTAAGATTCCTAACATACAACTCTAACTCAAGGCCTTTTCATGGCAAGACTTTAATCTAGCCTAATAGTCCTAGGATGGGGGACGTGAAATAAACCATCAACATGTAAGGTCTTTCCAGGCAAGACCCTAAACTAGCAACGATGGTCCTACGGTAGGGGACACAAAATAATCTATCGCCATGTTAGGAGACGCCCCTTGGCTTAAAAGTCTATATGTGACCTTTATGGTTACTATAACTTAGTTCTTATGATTGACTTAAAAAATCTATGTGTGACCTTTACGGTTACTATAACTGAGCCTAGCTTTTATGATTGGCATAAAGAACCTATGCGTGACCTTCATGGTTATTATGTTAGCCTAAAGAGCCTATGCGTAATTTTCATGATTACTATGTTGACCTAAAGAGCCTTATGCGTGACCCTTGTGGTTACTATGATATCCAATACCAGAAAAATCTCTTAAGTGGGGTGAAGTGAGAAATATGTTGGCCTAATGTAAAAACATGACACACTTATGCTCTAAAATGAGAAATATGACTTGTTTGAATGCTTCATAACAAGTCACGCATGTTTCCACAAGTATTAATGTCATGATATATCTCTCATTTCTATGATATTATGATATGCCTTACAGTATCATGCCCTGGTATGCTTATGATAGCTATGTTATGCCTTGTGAAGTCATGTTATGTGTTATGTATCACTCCTATAATGCTATGTTTGAAATGTTATAGTATTCCAATTTGATACTTATGCTACCTACGTTTCCAAGGCTATGCTTTATAAGTTACTAAGAATGATAATATTTGATGTGTCCTGTATTATATGGTGACCCAAGATATAAGCTTACAAGATATGGTACGTTATGCTCATGACAAGTTATGTCACACTCTAATAGTTCATGCTACAACACGCCTGCCTCTTTTCTTCAACATTATGTTTTAGAAATGATGAAATGTTTTAATATAAAAGCCTATGCTTCGTGTGTTTTTAAGATTATACTTATACGTTTCTAAGTTCACGCCACTTATGCATAAAGGTATCTCTATTGTCATGTACATTAAATACAAATGTAGTTTATAATATTTTATGCTTATGCATTATCGTTATTCACCAAGTATTAGCTTACGTTTTCTAAAAAACGTTTTCTAAAAAATGTTTTCAGGTGACCAAACTGGGAGGCCTTGAGGGAGGCCCATTACGTGGATATCTGGATTACGGCTCACGGGCCTTATGTTATGTACTGATATAGGGGTTGGATCCTAATATTTTGTAATATTATAATGTTATAACTATGGTGGCCGTTGATAGGCCCATCTTATGGAATGTTTATGTTTTTGAGATTAGGCACTGCTCTGCTATGTATGATACACGTTTTACCTTACGTTTATAAAGTTTTAATTTTACAATTATATATCTTTTGAATGATAAATGCACGGGTGTTCAATCGGGTTATGTAATGCAGCCTTGGGTAGCCAAGCTACTGGCCAGTTATGCACCCTAAATCCGTATAGGTTGGGTTACAGGGCGTGACAAAACAAGTTATATATTAACATAAAGAAAGACATTCAAAAGTAAAGGATCATACTAAAAAAAAATAATAATGCATATATGTACACTACATAAGGAGAACCGTAGCAAGCAATAATAAAAAAAATTGGGTACAATCGAGAAAAGTATGTGAATGAGGGTTAAAAATCTACAAACAAGGAAAGAAAAAAATCTCGTTGACAGAATAATAGAGAGAAAAAGAGAAGAGGGAGAATCCGGTGGAGCTAGAGGCGTCGCTAGTGAGACCGAAGAACAGGTTGAGTGAACTAGTCTGGTGAGCAATATAAACAAGTTCTAATTTTTTTCTCCACTTTATAGATCCTAGAGCTGGCCCAACAAAGAGAACTATTCTCGGTTCGAGCTGCTGCTGGTTCAACATTAGTTCTTTTCAATTTTCACTGCTTTTATGCTTTGGCCAGGTTTTGAGGGTTAACTGGTCCATTTTTTGGACCAATTAATGGTTCAACCAGTTGAACCAACTGGTTGAGTCCAGTTTTCAAAACATTGGTTGCCACCTTGGGCTTTGTTTTTAGACAATAACTGCAGAAAAATTATCTAATTAACCACAACGGTCCATGTAAAAGCTCTATTTTTTGCATTCTTCATTTCGTTAAAAATAGAAATTTAATTTGTAAATTAGAATAATGTTTTAAGGCTCTAGTTTTTGTAATTTTCATTTCTTTTAAAAAATGGAAAGTTGTTATCAAGATCTATTTTCGGCAATTTTTGTTTCATTTAAAAAGTGAAAATTGAATTTATAAATTAAAACAATACATTTTTATTTTACTAAAAAAAAAAATCATTAACAACGACACTTTTAAAGAAAAACAAAATCAAAGTATTGAGAACCATGCTTTGAATATTATTAATAAATGCGTTGTTATTCAAAACACTAATAATGTAAAAAACATGGGTGGAAGAACTGCACAAGCATTGTTGCCAATCACACATCTTTTGGCCTATGCATACCTCAAGGTGCACTTGCAAGACACATCTTTTAGCCTATGCATACCTCAAGGTGCACTTGCAAGATACGCTTTCTCTCTTTCCCTGCTCTGTCTTAGACTATCTCTTAGAAATTTTGTACTCATAGAGACTCATCCATTCTGAGCTATGCCAACTTCAAATCAAAATCATCATCACTTTTGTTGCTAGGCTATAATACAAGCTCAAGTTTGGAAAAGAGGTCAATTTGCAATAGCCTAGGTCTTTATTGTGAGCTAAATAAGAGGTTTGTTTGCAGTAAGTCCAATCTCTCATATTGCCACCAATCCATTGACATCCTTAACCGTGCAAGTGTCACTAGCCTAGTCTTGTATCAAGTTTTGAAATCTAGACCGTTTAGTAAATTGGAAAAGAGGTTGGGACATAGATCACTGGTTCTACTGTCGGTCCAACAAGAATCGAATTGAAATTGGGCTGTGTGTAAGCATCCCATTTCTGCTCGCTTAACGATCTTCGGTCTGACCAGACTCACTTTTAAACATCACATGCACATTCAGATTCCAACCTGCCCTCCAAACTCCAATCCAGTCCACCGGTTGCTTTTTAGGCCCGTTGAGCCCACTTAAAGCCAAATGACTATTTTGCCCCTAAGCATCCAATTGCCTCCAAGAACCATAACAGCTCTGGGTATCAAACCGGTTACCTTCTAGAAATGCTTCTAACAGTATTCTCAGCCTTCTAGTACCTTTCTGGACTATTCCGATACCATTCCCGTAAATTCGATGCGAAATGACTGTTTTGCGCCTAGTGGGCTAGTCGCCTTTTCCAACCACATCAGCTTTGGGTATCAAACCGGCAACCCCTCGAAACACCCTCAATAGTGTTTCCAACCCTCAAGCCTTTTCACGGCTCACTCCAGGTAGATCCCGGTGTTCCCTTGGGTTAAATAATCATTTTGCCCCTGGTGGGCCAGTCACTCCTTTCAACTATTTCGGCTCTAATCATCAAGTCAGTTACCTTTGGGACACTCTTTTAGGGGTTCCCATCCATCACCAGCCTTCCGGACATTCTCGAACTTTCTGGAGTCACTCCTAGTGAAGCTAAGCTAAAAATTGCATAGTAGTCATTAGGACATGTGCTCAAATCTTCTACCTTACATCACAAGGGTCAAAGATCTATTTCTTGCCACCTTAGAAATTTTCCAAAGTGGCTAGCACCACTAGCCAAGCCAAAAATTAGCTTGGCACCACTGCAACAGGCCCCAGTTCCTATTCGATTTGCTTATAAATACAAACCCTCCTCCTGTGTAACTGTAAACTTAGTCCAGAAACTCTGTCACTCTGAAAACAGAGCTCAAAGTCCCCCAAAACCCTAATTCTCTCAAGCCTCTTTAAACCCTAGCGTCCATACACTCAAACCATAGCCTCTATACATCCTATACACTCAAATATAAGCCTAAAAAACATCCATTAAAGATTAAGTGCTGCATTTTCAAAGCTCCCAAAGTTCAAGTCAAGTAAAGCAAACAAAACAATCAAAGCAAGAAGAATACGAGGTTGATTTTCTATTTACTTTTATGTAGTCCCCTTCTCCCTTCTCTCTCCTAACTCACTTGGGTTTTCTTCTATTTTAATCCTCGTCTTTACCTCCTCTTCTTGCATGCTTGAAGCAAGAGACTCCCCTATTCATGCCTAGAAAGGGCTGTTAAAGGTCATCATGCTGAGGGCGTTTTTCTAATTCTATCTTGGATGGTGTGGGTTTGGCTCCCTTGATTATGTGGTGAAGCCTAACCTTGTATGTTCACGACCCTATTACATGGTGGTTATCATGTTCATACATTGCCTTCAAAATTGCATTCAAAGTGGTTTTCAAATTTGCATCAAAGTTGTTTTCAAAACTTGCATTCAAAGTCTTCTTCATTCAAACTTGTTTTCAAAATCACACTCCTAGGATGATTCTAGTTATTCTATAGCTGGGGTTGTTTTAAGAAAGTGTTATATTCAATGTGACTATCAAGATCCAAACTTTGGGTGTAAATCCTAAATTATTTTTATCAAAATCACAATCTTAGAGTGATTCTAGCCGTTCCATGATTAGGGTTGTTATACGAAAGTGTTATATTCAATGTAATTATTGTGGTCCATATTTCAAAACCTCATTTGTTTTCAAAATCACAACCCTAGAATGGTTCTAATCTTTTCATGGTTAGAATTATTTTAGGACAGTGAGATATTCAAGAGACTTGCAAAAGTCCATATTCAATCCTCTTTCCAAATGATTTTGCAAATCTACTTCCTAAAAACTCTTTTCATAGATCTACTTTCCAAAAACTCTTTGTTTTGAAATTTAAGTCAAGCAGTAGAATCCATGGTTAGGAAGCCTTAATTCTTTTCTTAAAATCATGATTTTCCATTATACATTAAATTATGGATTTCCAAAATCTCTTTGTCTACACCAAATCATAGATTTCCAAATCTAAAATTTTTAAAACTCAACTTTTCCAATTTCATATCAAATCAAATCTTCTAATTTAGGAAACCAAATTAAATCCTTTCCAAATCTTTCTTAAATCCAAACTTTCAAAGCTTTCTTAATTTCAAACTTTCAAGTCTTTCTAAATTTTAAATCTTTCTAAATTTAAAACTTTCTAAATTCAAATATTTCTAAAATCAATACTTTCCTAAAATAAAACTTTCTTAATTTGGCACTTTCCTAAAAGTGAAACTTTCTTAATTCACCTAAACCCTAACTTTCTAAATTCTTTCAAATCAAATATTCAAGACAAATCTTTTTTAACCATTCCAAGTCAAGTGTTTCTAAATCAAATCAAACCAATTTCAATCTTTCCTAAATTAGAGCTTTCTAAAATCAAACCTTCCTATTTCAATTGTATGCTTTAACCCTAGGTTACCAAAGTCCTAAGATGTCTAAATCCTAGTTCAATCCTAACCTTAAAGTTAGAAAGTTTCAACTCTTTTCTAAACTAATGTGGTTTTCAAAATTCAATTCAAGTCAAGATGATTTTAAAGTTCAATTCAATCTTTCCAAATTAAGTCCAAGTTCTACTTAAAAATTAAATTTCCAATCATCAAGTTCAACTTCAAATCAAAGTCAATTCCAAGTTTGATTTCGAATCAAAGTCAATTTTAAATGAAAGTTCAAAGTTCAATTTCCAATCAAAGTTCCAATCCAACCCTTTTCAAGTCAAACTTCTTAAAGGCCCCAAAGAGCCTCTTCAAATCAAACAAGACCTCAAAGTGTCTATTTTCAATCAGACCCCGAGTCCGAACTACGACTGACCTAATTCCTAACAAAGGGATACGTAGGCAACCCTCATGGGTATGGTCACAACCTTTTTTAAATTTTCAATTCCACAACTGTTTTCAAATTTTTAATTCAATAACCTTTTTCAAGCTTCAAATCCTCTTTTCAATTCTATTTTCAAAATCAAACCTTTTTCTTGCACTTACATGTCATGAATCATATCAAATTTCTTTCTAAAATTCTTTTCGAAATGGATACAATTGGACATTTGGACAAATCGAAGATTCTAAATAAGTGAACCTAGGGTGAATAGACATGTAGGTACCGCAAGGGCAGGATAGGGTGATAGCCTAGTGCATCTTCTCTATACGTAACTAACCTTTGAATCTAGAATCATTGTTTTCAAAGACCAAAAGCATAGTTATTTTAAAAAAAGGGCTTAAATCTTTTCAAAAGTTAACAAACAACCTGTTTTCTTAAAATCCTCTCTTGAGGAAGTTTTTCAAAATCTTTTCAAAGACTTTAAGTTTAATTTTCGAATTGCATTTAATTTTAGGTGACCTAACTCAGCTTAACAAAGTTTGGTGGTGACTTGAACTCTTTTTTTCAAAATTCCTTATTCAAAATCAATTTCCAGTTCAAACTTAGCCGCACTCGTCCTTCTCGAAGGATGTGTTCTAACAAAAGAGTACTATGTTTTTATCACTTGGGTGCTTTTTTGAGTGCAAAAAATCAGAGCACGACACCGTGACATCATAATTGTCACGCCCTGTAACCCGACCTATGCGGATTTAGGGTGCATGATTAGTCAGTAGCTTGGCTGCCGATGTTGTGTCTCATAATCCGGTTAAACACCTGTGCATAATCATTTAAAATGATACATAATTGCGGAAATAAAATTTATAAACTTGAAATAATACGTGTGTCATATACGATAGAGCTATGCTTAATTCAAAACCAAACATATCTTATGGGCCTATTCTAGGCTGCCACAAATATATCATTTATATGTGGTTTACAAAACATTATAGGGTCCAACCCTGAATAACACATTATGTAACAAAGGGCCCATGGGCCGTAGACTAAACATCCATATAAAGGGCCTTCTCCTAGGGCCTCCTGTTTTAGCTTCCTGAAATTTTTTTTTTTTTTGAAACATATGCTATACGCTTAGCAAATAACAATGATTGTTGGCTCAAATATGCAACCCAAAAGAGGGGGGTGAATTGGATTTTTCAAAATTATTCACAGATAATGCAATTAAAAACTAATTAACCAATGGAATAGTAATTAAGCAAAGAATGAACAATACAAGCAAGCAACAAGATGCAAATAAGAAAAACAGAGCATAAGATGAACACTAGATTTACCGAGGTTTAGCCACAATGTGTGACCTACGTCTTCACCCCGAAGATCCCCTTGAAAGCCTTTTTCTATGCTAAAAATTATTTACACAGCAGGTGCTAGTTGTTCAAGTGCCCAGCTCACTTTTTACAAGAGCTCTTCCCAAGCTCTTAAAGACCTAAGTGATTTTATCTAAGCTTCACTCAAACTTATAAGTGTTGTTACCAAGAACACTCAAACTCATAAGTTTATAAACCCACCTAACTGAAATAAATGAAGGTTATACAATGGGTAACTCTCAACAAGAATAGATAAGTAGGTTCAAGCTCAATAAATAACCTCAATAACCCAGCAAAGAGAATACAGTAGTGATACTCATGAATTTTAGCTTTCAATAATTGGTTTAGCACTTATAACCTTGGATTATTGTGTATAAATGCAATGGGGATCTTGTATATGCATTGATTTTAGCCGTTGGTGGTGGTTGAGAGTGTATTTAATGTAAGATTATGCTGATAGGCCGTTTAAAAAACTAGTCATTGTTAGCACCCCATTTTGGCCCATCGGCAATCTCCAGCCTGACCAGAAGCACTAACAAACTAACACAAGCATACTCAAGCCTAAACCAGCTTTCCAAGTCTAACCCAATTTGTTAAACCACTTCGCTGGCCCATTGGGCCCAATAGAGACAAGCTAACCGAAATGCCCTTGTTGCATTAGTCAGCCCAATCCAGATCGGCACATCTTTCATAAGACAATAAGTCCATTCAAATTCAAACTCAAATCCATTCAAATTCAAACTCAAATCCATTTGTCTTGTCATTCGAGAAAGTTGATCTCTTATTGACGGTAAAACCATTCAATCCAGCACAGCACGATCGCCGAGAAGGTTTACTCCTCGGATTGGTAAAGCCCTTTTCACACTCATCTTCAGAAAGTACCTAAGTCCCCGAGATGGAAGAGCAGTTCACTTCTGGCACCTGCTAGCCCGCCAATGTAGAGTGTTCGCTAATTCGGCATGTTCTTTAAGAAAGCACAAACCCCTCAAGAATAGAAGACCATCCAAGCTTGGCACGTTTTTTAGGAAAGCACAAATCCCTTAAGAACGGAAGATCGTCCCAGTCCGGCACAACCTTCGAAAAAGTTTATCCCTCAAGGCGGTAAGACCGTTCATCGAGAAAGTACCAATTCCTTGGACAAAAGTCTAGATCAGATTTAGATCGGTTAACACTAACACTTACTAGCTCGTCCTGGTAAAAAATGAACATTTTACCCCCAGCAGGCCTGTCACGTTCCTCGAGAAAGCATAAAGTCCTCGGAACGGTAAGACCACCCTCTAGAACCGTCCTTAGACGGTTCGGTATGTCCGGTGCCATCCAGTCAACCTTGGTCCTTTCCCGGAGGTTTTTTGATCAAAATGACCGCTTTGCCCCTGGGCATCCAAATGTCTTAGGAAATCACATCGGCTCTAGGTATCAAACCGGCAACACCCCAGTCAACGCTGGTCAACCTAATCAACCCCGGTCAAACTTGGTCAACCCTAGAACTCTTGAGAAGAGGTGACCGCCATCCGATCACTCTCTTTAACAATACCGGCTCTAGGAATCAAATCGGCAACCTCTGGGACACTTTTCAGAGTATTCCCTTCCATTTTTAGCTGGGCCTTGCCATCTGGCGCCTTCTTTTTTCGAACCAGAACCTTCTTTGCTCCACTTCGAGTGAAGTATGACCTTTATTTAGCTGTGGGTCACTAATAGTGGCGCATAACCCCCCAGAATCAGTTACGAATCGACCAGTCCCATATCCAGCCTTTTTTCAAGCCAAAATTAAATGACCATGTGCCACTCATAGTGGCGCACAGCTAAACCCAAAGCGTACGCCACTATAAGTGGCGCATAACCCCCCTAAAATTGTTTATAAATACAAACCTCCCCCCTTTCTGTTTTGGGTGAAAAAAATTCTCCAGAAACTCTCCCTTTCTATTCCAGATAGCTCTCAGAGCTCTCTTTCCCTCTTTCTCTCGAAGTCTCGCTTGTTGAGTCGGAGTCTAAACTCTTGAAGCCTAGCTTCCAAGCTCCATCGAAGGTCTACCTCGATGCCCGGAAGCTCCCGAAACCTTCCCAAGTCAAAGGCTCGAGTTTCCACTGAAGAAAGAAGCAACGAGACAAGGTAATCCCCATTTTACTTTTTTGTACTCCTGCACTTTCTCTTCTTTGTCCGAACCCACTTAGGTTCTTCTCTTTTTTAATCTCTTATCTCTAAACCCCCCTTTCTTGCATGCTTGAAAACAAGAGAACATTAAGTCCATGTTGAGAGTGAACAAGAGGAGATTACCTATTGGGACTCTCTTCTTGGCCCTCACTTGTTTCATGGCATGACCTTAGAGCCCTCTTGCAATGTGGTGATACCTAAACCTTGTATGTTTCATGCCGTTACTATCATCAAATTGCATTTGCATTCATATCATTCCTTTACTCTCTAAAACCATTTTCTAAAGTAATTTTCTTAAAACTACAATTCTAGGCGGATCCTAACCTTTATGGTTAGGGTTTTCCTAGAAAAGTGTGACATTTTAAATGGCTTCTGTTAGCCTACATTTGTTTCTTTTCAAAAACCCAATTTCGGAATGATCCTAGTCTTTTCATGACTAGGGTTGTTTCGAGAAGTGTGTAACATTCAAAACGACCCGAAAAGGTCTACATTTTGCCTTTGCGCCTTCATCGTTTTTTAAAGCCACAAGCCTAAAGCGATTTTAGCCTTTCAGTGGCTAGAATGGCTTTAGGCAAAATGCAATATTCATTTGGATGTTTAAAATCCAAGTTAGGGTTTCGGGCCCTAAAACATGTTTTCAAAAGACTCGGTTTTTGAACCATTTCCAAAATTCATATCTGTTAAACCCTACAAGCCTAATCCTAGGAAAATCTCATTTTCGCCAACTTGGAAACCTTCCATTTTTAAGCCAAAATCCTACCATTTTCAAACCCTCAAAATCCTCCATTTCCAAATTAATCGAAACTTCCCTTTTCCAAACTTTATTTTTCAATCAAATCAAAACCTTTCATTTCAAATCCCTCAGATTGCTCCTTTTTCAAAACCTTCCAAGTTTAAACCTGATTTAACTCCTTCCATTTTGGAAACAATTCAAACTTGCCTTTTTCAAAATCAAATCTTTTCGAATCAAATCAAATCTTCTTAAATCTCAATCTTCCTTAAAAGGAAACATTTCAAAATCAAATACAATATTACTGAAAAGGAAACATTTTCAAAATCCAATCTTTTCAAATCAACTCAAATATTTTCAAATCAAATCAAATCTTTTTAAATCTCAATCTTCCTGAAAAGGAAACATTTCAAAAGTCTAATATTCCTGAAAAGGAAACACTTTTAAACTCTAACTTTCTTTATAAGGAAAATTTTTAAAAATGAAAACTTCCTAGAAATAGGAACCTATTTCAAAATTTCAACTCTTTCGGACTCTTGTTCGAACTACGACTGACCTGATCCTCTTTAAGGAGGTACATAGGCAACCCTTCATGGGGTGCGATCACAACCCTTTCCAAATTCCCAACTCCGTAACCATTTTTCAAACTCAGTTCTTTCTTCCAAACTCTTTTTCGAACTTTGTTTTTCAAAAGTTTTTCTAAGTGGATAGCATTAAACATAGGTAACCGGTGAGTCGTAGTTAGGTGAGTAAAAGGTGATTAGACATATAGGTACCGCAAGGGCAGGGTAGGGTGATAGTCTTAGGACATCTTCCTTACACGTAACCAACACCCGGACTTCAGAATTTCTGTTTCAAAGACCAAAATCGAAGTCAATTTTCAGAAGGGCTTTCCAACGATTTTAGGGTTGTCCAGCAACTCTACCTTTTAAAACCCTCTCATGAGGACATTTTTCAAAAACCAAACCCTTTCCAAAACCTAAGTTTACCCTCGGGTTTTATTTGGTGTAGATGACCTATCACATCTTTAAATATGTTAGGTGGCGACTCCAAAAACCTTTTCAAAAAGCCCTAATCAATTCCACTTCAAAACTTCAACCCCATCGCATTCGTCCTTCTAGGAGAACGAGTTCTAATGAGAGAGCACCGTACCAAATTCCCACCGCCAGGCCAAGAAAGAGAGAGGAGGGCTCAATGTCCGGAAATGGGGTACGACAGTCATTATAGCAAGGAGTTGACTCTTTTGCTGAAGGAGTCAACCCTTTTAGTTCTAGAGCCAACATCCTCAATCTTCCGTCCAAATGTGTCAACTCTTGAGAAATGAGGAGTCGACCCTTTTTAAACCTTCTTGAAGACTTTGTATTCTGGACCAATGTGTTGACTTCTGAGCTAGAGGGGTTGACCCTTTTGCTGGGTAGACTCTAGTCCATTGCCACTGTCTTAATGTGTTAACCACTAGGATCCATTGGTTGACTCTTTTTACCCAGTGACTTCAACCTTTGCAAGTCTTTTTCAATCTTTTTCAAAGTCTTCAAACTCTTCAAGGATCATCCAAATAAGACTTCCAAAGCTTAAAATGACTTCTCCAAAGCTTTTTGATCTTCAAGAACACCTTTATTCTTTTAGAGATGAAATCAATCCAATTTTGATTACTTGTGGGGTTCTTCAATCAACATATCTTCTTCCATTGATCCAAGACTTCCTTAAAATCTTCAAGAGGGCTTCCAAGTCTTGTGATCTCCTCTTCAACTAATCTTCCATTCTTTTGAGACATCCTCAAATTCTTTGTAAGCACCCCATTTTTGCCCTCTCGGTAATCTTTAGCCTAACCAGATCTAGTTTTCAAACATCACAATACATACGAGCACAAGATGAGTTTTTCAAACTCCAATCCAGTCAACTAGTCACTTCCTGGACCCACAAGGCCCAATTAAAACTGTAAAGACCATCATGCCCCTAGGCATTTTAGATAGCTTTTCAAGACTCGACGGTCTCGGGAACCAACACCATCTAGCTAGCTTCTCGAGATTGGCCGATCTCGGGGATCAACACCTTATCAAATTCTAGACGGTTCACTTCTGGTGCTTGCTAGCCCGCTAATGGAGAATGTCCATCATTTGGTAATTCTCTGAGACCAGGCATTCTCGGAGACCAACACCACCCTCACAAGTAGCTTTCTGAGACCAAGTGTTCTTAGAAACCAATACCACTCCACAAGTAGCTCTTTATGACCAGGCGGTCTCAGGGACCAACACCATACAGGTAGCTTTCTTAGACCGGGCGGTCTAGGGAACAAACACCTAGGTCAATACCGGCGCCTGCTAACCCGACTCGGTAAAAAATGACCAAACTTGCCCCTTAGGCCTCCAGGCATGTCTTGAGAAAGTTCAAAATCTCTTAAGACAGTAAGTCAACCTTTCCAAAGTGATTCTAAACAGTTAGGCGTACTCACCACGCCATCTTATTCAATTTCGATCCCATTTCGGTCAACTCCAGTCAAAATAACCGTTTTGCCTCTGAACACCCTAGCACAGTACAAATCCCACCAAACAGTGAAAAACTCTTCCAGGAACATCCCTGAACGACCCGGCACGCTTAACATAACGCTTCGACCCATTCCTGACCTTTTTAACCGAGCCAAGTCAAATGAACTATTTTGCCCCTAGCGACCCAAAAGCGCCCCAAACTACACCGGTCCTAGCATATTGAAAGGCGGCTCCCATTATACACCCCTGTTTAACCTGAGGTGAACCTTACGACGCTAAACACTCTCGACTCAACGAAAGTCCCCCTGGAGCGTCTCGCAAACGCTCCGCTAAGATTGCCTTTTCTCCCAATTCCCTGATTATAACGCACCATCAAACAGCTTGAGAAATTCGTAAACCAAGAATTCTTAAAAGCTCGTTCATAGGTCTTTCCATCAATATGACTCAATCAGAGAGATCACTTCCCGAAGCCCCTCATCGTGTGGCTCGAAAATTACCACTTTTGGCAACCCCTGGGGCGTTTCACAGATGCTCTGCTAAGAATGAATTTTTCTCCAATTCCCTGATTATAACGCATCATCAAATGACCTGAGAAATGCGTAAATTAGAAAATTGCTAAAAGTATTTTCAGAGCACTTTCCATCGGTACAGTCCGATCGGAGAGATTGCTTCTCGAAGGCCTCGATCATGCGGTACACAAACAGCTACTTTTGAACCCCCATGGAACGTATCACAGATGCTCCACAAAAATTTAGTTTCATGCACACTTCCCGAGATGATATCTCACACCTCTGAACACTGTTCAAGCTTTTCGAAAACTCAGAAGTTTACGAGAAACCCTAGAAGAACACCGTGGATGCAACTGATTTTTTCGAAACCTTCCTGGTTGGCATAATTATTGAGGCAAAGTTTAAACAAACACTCCCAGCGACGGAGCATATGCTACATGTGCCCAATTTTGATCAAATCGATCAAACTTCGCTTAGCCTTTAAGATTTAACCAGTACAATGGGTGCCATATGGCATTCTACCATTAGAACAGTACCAGTGCATGTACTATATGTGCTAGGTCTCTCCAGAATTGCCTATAAATATAAGCCTTCACCTTTGCATATTCTAGAATTGAAAATTGTAATGAAACTCTGCACAAACAGCTCCTGAAATTCGAAACCCTCCATATATCTCTCCCTCCAAACACTTAGGTTGTATTCCACCTCACTCTAGCCCATACACCTCACCTACAAGGCCCTCTATGCCATAGAAGACCTTATTTCAGCTCCTTCTAAGGCCCTCCAAGCTTAAGCAAAGCATCTAATGAAGTTTGAGAGTGTTTGAAGGCAAAAGGTGGTATTCCCTTTTACATTTTTGTCATCCCCCACTCCTTTCTTCTCCCTTCTAGCCTACTTAGGCTATTATCTATTTTAATCCCTATTTTCTACCCCCATTCTTACATGCTTGAGACAAGAGTGCTCCTAGTCTATGCCTAGCAAAAAGCTAGTGAGAGCCACCGGGTAGGGGGATCTCTCACTAGCTTACTTGAAGATGGTATGGCCTTAGAGAACCTTGATTATGTGGTGTGGCCCCCTAGCCTTGTATGAATTCATGACCCCCTTTGCATATGACTACTTTGTTCATGTTTTATGTGCTTGGCTTTATTTTCATGTTTACAACCATGATTTCCAAAACTTGCACTATCCCAATTTTTATATCATTTTCAAGCTCCTTATTCAAATGTTCTCTTAAAAAGTGATTTTAAGAGTTGGTCCCTTGAGGTTTAGGATGAGACCTTAAGTAATTATGCCTTAGAAAAGCTCTTCCTTAATCCCTAACTCACGTTTTTGCATCCTTGCATTTCAACTTGCATAAAAATGATTTTTAAACTTATCGATTTCTAAGGTTTCTATTCTTACAAGTCTAGTGGTTGGAATAACCCCATAAAACCTTCTCTTGAGTGGTCTCCATCATTTTTGGCCATAAGAACTCTAGCTTGTTAGAATGGTTCCCTTCTCCTTCTATTTTGGTATAAAAATGATTTTTGAACTCTTCAATTTCTAAGGTTTCTATTCTCACAAGTTTAGTGATTGGAACGACCCTATGGAACCCTTTCTTGAGTGGTCTCCCTTATTGTTGGCCATAGGAACCCTAACTTGTTAAAATGGTTTCCTCTTCTAAAATAGTTTTCCAACCTTCTTCTTAAACATGGTTTTCAAAAGTTCATTAAAATAGTTTTCTAAAAGTTATCATTGTTATATTAATTTTCGAAGTTCCTACTCTTTTCAAGATAAATGTTATAATGGTCCTAAGGAAACCTTTTTCGGAATGGTTTTCAAACATCAACCATATGAATCATATAGTTGACTAAAGTCAATTTTCATGGAAATGATCTTCAAAAGGTTTATTTACAAGAGTCCTTTCATAACACGATTTTTTTTCCAAAACCCTTTTCAAAAATACATAAAACCACCTTCCAACCCTAGGTTAACTTGACCCTAGTTGTCCAACCTTATGTCAACCGAACCCTAGGCTAACCTAATCATAGCTAGTTAACCCTAGGTTACCTCAACCCTAGGTTAACCTAACCCAAGTTAGTTAAGCCTAGATCATTTTAACCCTAGTTCAACCTAGCCCAAGTTAGTTAATCCTAGGTCAATCCAATCTTAGGCCACCTTAACCCTAGGTTAAGCTAACCCAAATTAGTTAACCTTAGGTCAACCCAACCTAGGTTAGCAAGCTTCAAGGTTCCAATTCAAAGACCTCTTTTCAAATAATCTTTCAACTCCAAAAAAATTTTCACAACATAGTTTTTAAAACCTCCTACTCTATTGAGACTTAAAAAATCAACTCCATAACCTTTTCAAGTATTGCCATACTCTATCTTTAAAAATGTCTCCAAGAAGTTTTGTTACACTTGTCTCAACTAAAATGACTAGACACTTAACATTTTCTAAAGACTATTTTCAAAAATATTTTAGGAACTCACAACCGTAAGATGTCTCTACCCTTTTTATGGTTAGGAATTCCAAGGGAATGTGATACATTAAGTACAACCTTCAAGATTGTCCATATTAGGGTTCCAAAGCCCTAGTTGTTTTCAAAAACCACTTCCAAAAGCATTTCGAAGACAAGTTTATTAAAGCGCTTCAAAACCCTACCTCCAAGGTTTTCAAAACAAGACTTCAAAACATTTTCAAAATTCTCTTGAGTTATCATAATGCTTTCCCAAAGCTTTCTAGAGTCGTTTAAAAAATATTTCAAAACTCCCCGAGTCAATCCCAAAATTATTCAAAACCGTCTTCAAATCCAATTTCAAAAACACTTCCAAAAATCCCAAGTCCGACTTCAAAGGCATTTTTTCAAACTCTCAAGTTCTCTCTCTCTGAAGACCACAAAGTGTTTTAAAAAACTTTCCAAAGACTTCAAAGTGTCTTCAAACTCTCCAAAGGCCCTAATGTGCCTCTTTTCTATCGAGCCCTTGCCCAAACTACAAATTACCTGATTCTCGCCAAATGAGATATGTAGACAACCTAAAATGGTGCAGTTATAACTCTTATTTATACCCAAGTTCCCTTTTCAAAAATTTTCATCCATTTATTATTTCTATTTCAAATTCCATCAAACTACCATCTTATTCAAATATTTTTTCTCAAGATTTGCATTGGGTATCATTCATCCAAAAAGTGATGATCAAACCTTGTTTTCAAAACTCTAAAGTGGATATTAAGTGGATAATGGTAATTGGTTATTCTAGTGAGTGAACAAAGCATAATTAGACATGTAGGTACCAAAAGGGCGGTGTAGGGTGATGATCCTAGGATACCTTCTCTACACGTAACCAACCCCCGAACCATAGATTTTTGTTTTCGAATGACCAAAATGGAGTTATTTTTAAAAAGGGCTTAAAACTTTCCAAAGGTTGCCAAACAACCTATTTTTTTTAAAAAACCCTCTCTTGAAGAAGTTTTCCAAAACTTTTTTCTAAAACCTTAAGTTTAATCTTCGAATTATACTTAGTTTTCGGTAACCTAACTCACCTTAATCAAGTTAAGTAGTGACTCCTATTTTTCTAAAACAAACCCTTAATCAAATCAATTCGAAGTCCAAACCTAGTTGCACTCTTCTTTCTAGGAGGATGAGTTTTAATGACAGAATTTCGTATTTTTTCCCGAGCCGAAAGGACTTGGTTAAAAATCGGGGCACGACATTCTTCAAAGTCATCTTTGAGCATCTTCAGTCTCTTCGAGATAAGATTATGAACATAATTTTATTGAAAGGTCTTTCATCAATGTGTCAACCCATCATGGTTTCAGCAACCGCCAACAAACTTGGTAAACTTGCCACACACAAAATCTTCAACATCTTCCAATGTTTCAAGCTTTAAGTCACAATCCTAAGAGAGATTAAGGCATGATATAGTCTGTGCACTAAGTAGAGTTATTAGATCCTTAACACAATGTTTTGTTATCATTAAAATCAAGGTATGGAGTCAATAATCTCCTCTTTTTTGATAATGACAAAACCTTAAACAATATGAACATAATATTCAATATCTAGTGAACTTAGCTATATGCAATATTAGAAAATTCAGAAATTTGGTACTTGCTTGGAGTACAAAAAGTTTTCTCCCCCTTTCTTCTGTAGTCAATGCATTAAAGCATTTTCAGGTTCAAAGCAATGATGCATTTTCAGCAATACACTTAGCAGTAATGGTTCAGAGCAAGATATTTACACCAAGATAGGTTCGGAGCATAATAATATTTGCTCCCCCTTTCTTATGTAATGTAACATAAGATTTGCTCAACACATTCTCAAATACTTAGATATAATGTCAATATTCAAAAAATTATGTTCCATCTCCCCCTTTTTGTCAACTCATCAAAAATAGTTAAATATGAGATATAAAGACAAGTATAATAACAAAAAACTTAAAAGATGAAAATATTTATTGTAAGGATAGTAATCAAGTCAATCAAGTAATCTTGTAACTCATCAAATTAAGCAATCAAGACAATATCAAAATAGAGCAATTATAATATATAGGCATCCATAAAAGTTAAACAACATCCACAAAGTATTACAACATATTGTCTTAAAGGATGACACACCACCCTATTTAAAAATATTGTTCAGAAAATACAAATGCAAATGATAATACAAATGCAAGCATGCTCATTTGGCTTTGGGAGATAGGGTTTGAAAGAGGTCAACAGGGTCATCAGCAGTATTGGTGAATTTAGAGGCTAAATTTCTTTGTCTCAAACCATACTTATGAGAGCTTGCTGTTGGTTTTGGGGTGGCTTGGTTAGAGGGATTAGATCTTGTTTCAGTTGAGGGGTCATCTCCTTCAGTGGTTTCATCCAACTCATTAGTGGTTGTGCCCTCCTCTGCAAATTTTGTTACTTCAGGGTAGAGGGGTTTGTACTCATTTTCGACCATTTTCTTGATGTATTTCTCAATGTGCTCAGTTGAAACAACAATGTCATTGGAGATTTCCTCTTTCAGCTTGTTTTCTTTAATTACAAAGGTTTTGCTAAGTTCCCTCACCTTTTTCTCAACAAAAAGTAGCCTTGTTGCACCATTGTCCACTTTCTTGTCAATCTTTGTGAACATCTCCTTTTGGTACTTTTTCATCTCTTTCATCATGTTCATTAGCACTTCCATTTGCACAAAGCTGCTAGTTGTCACAATGTCCATAGGAAAAAGTTCCCTTGGAGTTCTAAAGGATTCACCTCTTTCAAACATTCTTGCCCTTGGCGTTGTACTTCCACCACCACTTATTTTCTTCTTTGGAGTCCACTTCTTGAATTGGTTGTCAAAGTATTTTACTCTAGATAAGATCTTCTAATTATACTTATTTGAGTTGGGATCAAGGGTCCTTTTCTTCTCATTGGTTAAGTCAATCTTGAAGTGTTTGAAGACTTTGGTTAGAAAAATTCCATAAGTCAGACTCACTTTTGTCCTTGTTGCCTTAAGAATGTGGGTCAAAATAAAGTCAACCAGATCAACTTTGGTCTCAGTCAAGTAGGCTAACATGAAGAACAACTTTTTCTCAAAAATGTACTCAAACTTCCCATCTTTAGGAATAAGGATATGGCACACAAAGTGATGGACAAGTCTCAATTTTAATGGGAGTTCATTAGCAATGGGTTGGAGACTATCATCAGTGACCTCCTTCCTTATGAGAATGGTTAGGGCTGCACATTTATCTATGTTCTTCTTTCTTATTTCTTCCCCAGTAATTACACCCAAAATTTGACAAATCACACCCTTAGTAAGAATAATAGAAACACCCTTGACATAACTAGAAAAATTTACAGTTCCTCTCTTTTCTAGGCATGGGCATAAAATTGTCCAACCAACTGATTACGCTCCAAAAGTGTAACTATAAGACTTTAACTTGTGCTTTGTTACCCTTAGTTTAGGATTGTAGACATCTCTTTAGTTATATTCTAGTACTAATTGAGTTGGTTCTAATTTCTATAGGAAATGGAGCTAAGAAGGATGCCGAAAGTAAGGAACACTGTTGCGGTCGTTCAAACGCTGTTCGGATATTAGTTGCAGCAAAAAGAGAAGCTTGTAGAAGTTGGTAACTGAAGTTGTCGTTTGGACGCCATTCGAACGATGGGTCGAGATTCAGAAAAGTTGATTGAAAATCTATAATAGTAGTTCGGACGCCGTCCGGATGTTGAAGGATTGTCGTCTGCACGCCATTTGGATGACCAGTAAAGGATTTCCAAGGTGAAGATCTCATTGTTCGGATGATTGAAAACATACTAAAACCGTTGTCCAGAAAAGGCCCCAACCTAGCTTCGAACTTTGTAGTTTTGTTTTTGGTTTAGGACTCTAAATTAGCATATAAATATTTGTGATTATCCCTAGAGAAAGGGAGTTCGTTTTTGGTATACTTGGAAGGAAATTTTGAAGAACCTTAAAGGCTTGTAAAGGTTTTCATTCAATTTTTATGAATTTTCTTACAATCTCAATCATGAATTCACATA
Source organism: Euryodendron excelsum (assembly GCA_033060915.1). Lineage (NCBI taxonomy): Eukaryota > Viridiplantae > Streptophyta > Magnoliopsida > Ericales > Pentaphylacaceae > Euryodendron > Euryodendron excelsum. The sequence goes on along the minus strand of CM065390.1, from coordinate 40,631,656 downwards.
TGTTCTTTGTAGTGATGTTTCACTAAACGTGACCTTGGGTTCAATTATGATGGATGTTTGATGTATTCTTGGTGAATCATTAACATTCTATGGTTTTAAATGTTTAAATCTTTTGTTAAATTAAAAGTTGTTGATTCTCTATGATCTTGATCTATTGAAAGCAGAGAATCTTGATTATGTTTTTGAATTGTAATACACAAACTAGGATTTAGGATTATAGTTACTTAAATTGATGGTATGAATCGTTGAAGTAAGATGTTGCAAAACAAGGTTCAAGAATCAAGAGCTTATGGTTTAAAGCTTCATCTTCATGAATCAAAGGCTATGACAAAGCCAATGGTTTGAGTTATAAAAGAAAGGAATCTTAATGAAACACTAAGAGCATTAACTTCCGGATCAATTGACTCCAAGTTTTCCATTCATCAACCACAAGTCAAGTTTATATTTTTGTTTTAGTTAATACTCATTTCTCAACCTATCAATTTTTAGTTTACTTTCACTTCACCTTGGTAGGTTTATTAGTTTTCTTGCAGATAAATCATTATTTTTGCATACTAGGTTGAGTGAAGTTATGTCCTTATGGATCGATCTCGGACTTCACTAAGTTATTACTGCATTACGACTGCACATTGGTAGATGTCAATTACAATACTTTGGAGTGATCAGTTTTTGGCGCTGTTGCTGGGGACTACTGAAAGACACAACTTGGTACGTAAGCAATCTTGAAATTGCAAGAAAATAAATCACTACTCCGCAAAAACATAAAAAGAGCAAGGAAGGCATCGACTAAGGTCATCGGTAACTTTGCGTATCTCTTGTAATTGTGTGCATGTTAGATTTAGATTTTTTTTATTTTCTACGTGTTTTTAGAGTGGTTGCATTTGATTCATTTATTCTATTTTTAGGAAGGAGGGGGATGTAGAGGAGACTAGGATTCTTGTAATACGTGTTTATCAGTGGTTTTGCTTTGCAAAAAGAGATTGGTGATAAGGGAAAAGACTTTGAAAGTTTATGTGAATCGGTGGATATTTATGCAGAGATTGGAGGGTTTGGAAGGATGAAAAATAGGTGGAAGGGAACTTTGTAAATTTTCTTGTTGATTGAGACGTTGGATTGTCTCCTATGTTTGCATTGCATATGTATGTCATGTTTCTATAGAGATGTGTTGGTCCAATAGGCAACCCAAGAGGGGGGGTGAATTGGGTTTTTCAGAAATTAATACAAGTTAAGATTAATTAAAATTAATCTAAACAATATAGCAATGGCTAATCTATGTGCAAAGCAAAGTTATCAGTGAAAACAAAGAAAACAGAGCAATGAAGGAGAGACACAGATTTACCGAGGTTCAACCACAAACTGTGGTCTACGTCCTCACCCCAAGACTTCCTTGAAGCCTTCTTCCACTATGTAATCACTTATTACAAGATGGGCTGCTGATTGACGAAGTGCTCAGCTCACTCTACAAGAACTCCTCACTGAGTTCTTCAATTCCCAAGTGGTTTTGTCCAAGCTCCACTTAAACTTTACAAGAGTTTTGCTTTACACAAGAGAACTCTCAAACTCTCAGTTACAAGTGTATAGGAGTATACAACTTACAAACAAACTCTTTAACTGGAGTAGATTTACAATCAAAGCTCACAGATGAAAGTTGGAAGAATATTCAGTGTGTATTAGTGATTCTTGTCTCTTGTTGTTTCTTCCTCTTGATTCTTGTATATAAATGCAGTTGGAGGCTAGTATATATACCCTTGTATTGATTCCATCCGTTGGAGGTGGTTGGGTATCATAAATGCACGTCTAGTCTATTATAACGTTAAGAAAAGTAGCCGTTGCAACAGAGGGAGTCGGCTCCATTTTTATGGTGTCGACATTTCCTGCTTCTGCATTTACCAGATATAGTTCACTGAGTTCATGAGTCCCCTCTTCAGGTTGATGAGGCAACTCCTTGTTCATCTGTCTTCTTCATACTAGGCTTCTGCTGTCATGAGGCGACATTTCTGCTTCAGGTGTCCACTCATTGATCATTTAAACTTCCAGCCTTTTGCTTCTGCTACCAGGAGGCGACACTTCATCTTCATGTGTCCGCTCATTGATCATTTGAACTTTCAGCCTTGGCGTCTGTGTTCATAAGGTGATACTTCATTGCAATGTGTCCGCTCATTGATCGTTTAAACTTTCAGCCTTGGCATCTGTGTTCATGAGGCGACACTCCATTTCAATGTGTCCGCTCATTTTCTATTTGGTCTTTACAGACAATTTGCTTCTGTGTGCAAGAGGCGACACCTCAATTCCATGAGTCCCCTCTTTGTTCAACATGTCTTCAGGCCTTTTAGCGTTTGTGATCAGGAGGCGACTCCTCATTTTCATGAGTCCCCTCATTGCCCAGAATTCAGCCTTCAGATTTCCATTGATCAAGCTTATCAAAGCACTAGTATAAGATCTTTAAGGAGTATGTCTTTGGGGTATGATGATCAATCAAATTTTCCTAACTCATCAGAGTTAACTTCTATTTAAATTTGGATTGAATCAATCATTGGATGTTGATCTTCTTCTTGAATCTCAAGCAGTCAAAGCTTCACTTGATTAAAACTGAACTTTACTTCTTCATTTACAAAGCTTCTTCAATCATTATAGAACATCTTCTTGAATGCCAATCTTCTTGTAGAGCTTCACAATGCTTCATTTCTGATTTCCTCTTTTTGATAGCAATTCTTCATTTTGGATTCCATGTAGAGATCAGATATTCATTGTGAGTCATCTTCTTGGTAACTTCAATCTCGTTGTCTTGAATTGGTCTTTAGCATACCAGATGAGATCATCTCTTTGAGCATTTTCCAAATTCTTCAACAACCAATTCTTCTTCAACTGAGCATTGCACTTCTTCAACTGATCCTTGTGTATTCTGATAAAATCTTCTTTAGGTATTTACAATATCTCCATTCTTCATCTTTAACTGATCATTGCATCTCTTCAACTGATGAAGTCTTCAGTCTATCTTGCAAATTAATCTTCATTGAATGTAAGTCATTTTCTTGAAGTAGAGATAGGCATCATTTCTCAGTTTTGTTCATTGCATAGCCCTTTGAATTCATTGCTTGCATCTTGAACTTGTTATGCATTCCTTTGATATGTATTATACTTAAGATCTAACTTTAAGTCTAAGTTATGAACTTGTTAATCTGTACACTAAGTATACTTATTAATATCATAACATAAGGTTTAGTTATCATCAAAATCAACATGGGAATTAACCTTGAGTCAACAAGGATTAACCTTGACTCAACAAGATGTTCACAAACATTTTATTAGCATCGATCCTTTGTGCAATCTTCCACCTGGTTACCTGATCCCATCACCCACACGATTTACACCGACTGATTTACCGTACTTCCCTTTAGTTGTAGATTTAGGGCCTATTCCAATGGCTAACATCCACGATGATGTGAATCTACAGGACCCTGCCAACAATGATAATGTAGAGAGAGTGAGTAACTTAGGAGACGTAGGAGCTCCAATTCAAACCATGCGGAATTACACGAATCCTGTAAGGCAAACACCTATATCATGCATAGTACTCCCTGCACACCAAGCTATAATGAATCTTAAGCCAGGAATGTTACAAGTTTTACCCACTTTCTATGGTTTAGACTCGAAGAGGCCATACATTTTCATTAAGGAGTTTGAGGATGCATGCTAAATATTTCAAGATAACTCGTATCTTAGGGAAGTTTTACTTTTGAAACTGTTTCCTTTCACCCTTAAGGACAAGGCTAAGATGTGGTTCAACTCATTGAAACCTATGTCTATCCACTCTTGGAACACACTGCAAGGGAAATTTTTGAAAAAGTTTTTCCCTGAGAATCGAACTGAGGCGATACGTCGTCCCATTTCCCAATTTGCTCCAGAGAATGGGGAGACATTCTTCTAATGCTGGGAGAGGTTTAAAGAATTGTTACATGCTTGCCCCCCCACCCCCTACATGCTTGCCCCTATCATGGTTTTAATGATTGGTTAATTATAAGTACTTCTTATTCTTCATTGACCCCTCAATTGAAGATGTTCATAGAGTTTATGTATGCAGGCATGTACGCTGATAAAAGTCCCACTAAAGCATATAATTACTTTGATTATCTGGCTAACTTGGCTAGAGATTGGACCACCATGGGAACTCAAAATCCCAGCAATAGACCTATACCACAAGTCGGGGGTAAACATCAACTTGGGAAAGTTGACGACCTTCAAGTTAGAGTTATATCACTTTCACGCAAGTTAGAGACTCTAGAAACTTTTAAGATCCATGCAGTAGGGGTTGAACCATAGTCGTTATTTTTAGTTTGTGATATAACAGAGCATGACATTACGTCATGTCTAGTCATATTGGGAGTACGAGAGGCATTGTATGGCCAAGTTAACGCAGTTGGCCAGTTCCGGGAGGTATGAGTGGTCAAGCAGGTGGAGAAAATCCTTATTCCAACACATATAACCCGGGATGGTGAAACCATCCAAATTTTGGGTGGAGAAATGAGAGTTAGCAAAACCCTCAACCATTCCAAGGAGGCTATTAGAACACTCAACTATTCCAAGCACAATCTCTCCAAAACCAACAAGGGCCATATCAATCACCTTATAAAAGACCTTTGGAAGATAATATTTTGCAATTGACCAATGACTTATGGGCAATAAATAGTAAGATTGATAAGTATGACAAACTCTTTGAACAAAACACTCGTATGCTGGAAGATTTACAAAAGCAAACGTCGTTAATGACACAGGCTTTAACCCAACAAGTAGCGGGGAGATTTCCCGCTCAACCTCAACCGAACCCAACTATACGAAACATGACCATTACTGAGCCCACAAATAATACCTCATCAATTCATGAGAAAGTCTAGTTTATCACGACTCTCAGGAGTGAGAAAATCATAGATAAAACCATGCCACCTAGGGACGTGAAGCCTGAGAGGCCTAAAAAAGAAAAACAAAAAGTTGAGACAAAACCAGTAATGTTAGAGAGTGAAGAGATTGTGAAAGAAAGAGTTGGGACAAAAAATCCATGCAAGGTGGATGAACTGGTTGTAACCCCAGTCAGAGTGTCTAGGGAGGATGATCAAGGAGTGTTGAAGTATACTCCTTTCCTCATAGGTTAACCAAACCTAAACATGAACTTCATAACCCAAATATCTATGAGGTATTCAAGCAAGTAAAGCTCAATATACCTCTTTTAAATGCTATTAAGCAAATTCCTTCGTATGGCAAATTTTTGAAAGACCTGTGCATTATTACGAGAAAACTTTATGTGAAAGAAACATCCTTCTTTGCCAATTAGGCGAGAGCAATTTTGTAATCCAACACTCACCCAAATACAAAAATCCTAGTTGCCTCATAATTTCATATGTCATAGGAAACCATCGCATCGATTAAGCTCTACTTGACTTGTAAGCGAGTGTGAATTTGCTTCCTTATTTAGTTTATCAGCAATTAGGGTTGGGCGAGTTCCGCCCCACTAGAATCACTCTTCAGCTAGTTGATATATCTACTTGGGTTCCCAGGGGTATGGTAGAGGATGTGTTAATTCAAGTCAACAAGTTTTATTTCCTAGTCGATTTTGTTATGATTGACACCCAACCTATTATGAGCTTTAGTGCCAATATTTCCATCCTAGTCATTTTAGGAAGAACCTTTCTCACTACATCTAATGCTCTAATCAATTATAGAAATGGGTTTTTGAAACTATCCTTTGGTAATATGACTGCCAAGTTAAACATTTTCAATGTCAGTAAACAATCGAGGGAAGTTGAAGATATCAGGAAGTTGACATAATGGAGCAGGAATACCTTGAGAAAGAACTAGCTGACGATACACTGGAAAGAGCACTGATGTTTAGCTAGGGATTAGACTCAGTAAGTGGAGGTCAGGAGTTAGAGAGTTATTTAGTCGAAGGTTTAGAAGTCATGGATATTCATGCTGTGGGTCAGTGGACCCCTATTTTTGAACCTTTTGCCCTTAGTCCCATTTGACTTGAGCCATCTGAGCTTAACCCTCCAACACCCGATCGAAAACCACTACCACCTATGTTAAAATATGCATTCCTCAGGGCTAGGGAGGCTTATCCTATTGTGATCTTGTCAAGTCTGTCTGACCACCAAGAGGAAAGTCTCTTGAAAGTGCTCACAAAACATAGAAAAGCTATAGGGTGGACCATAGCAGATTTACATGGCATTAGCTCCCTAATTTGTACTTATCGAATCTATCTAGATGAGAAAGCTAAGCTAGTGCGACAAATAAAAAGACGTCTCAACCCAAATATGAAAGAAGTGGTTAGAGAAGAAGTACTGAAGCTTCTCGATGTGGATATTATATATCCCATCTCTGACTCCAAATAGGTTAGTCCAACCCAAGTGGTTCAAAAGAAATCAGGGGTCACAGTAGTCACCAATGAAAAGAATGAGTTGATACCCACTAGAATCCAAACGGGATGGCTCATGTGTATTGATTATCGATGCCTCAATGCTATAACTAGGGGAGGATCACTTTCCACTCCCATTCCTGGACCAAGTCCTTGAATGGGTGGCCGGGCGAGCTTTTTATTATTTTCTTAATGGATACTCGGGGTACAATCAGATTGAGATTGCCTTGGAAGATTAGGTTAAAACCACCTTCACTTGTCTATTTGGAACTTATGCATATAAGCGAATGCCCTCTGGTGTGTGCAATGCACAAGCCACATTCCGGAGGTGTATGATGAGCTTGTTTAATAATATGGTAGAAAGGTATTTGGAAGTCTTTGTGGATGATTTTTCTATTTAAAGAGATACTTTTCATAGTTTTCTAGAGCATTTAGAGAAGGTACTAGAACGGTGTGAGGAGAGTCACTTAGTGCTTAGTTAGGAAAAGTGTCACTTTCTGGTGACACAAGGTGTAGTGTTGGGTCACATCGTATCCAACAAAGGGATTAAGGTACACAAGGCTAAAGTTGAGCTCATTTAGAAACTCCCAATCCTTAGGACAATTAAAGATATTAGATCTTTCCTTGGGCATAACGGTTTTTACCGGTGATTCATTGAAGGGTTTAGTTCAGTCTCCCACCCTCTTTGTCATCTATTATCTCAGGATGTTCTGTTTCAATGGACATTCGAATGTCAAAAAACATTTGACACACTTAAAGAAAACTTGACAAATGCCCCTATCATATAATCTCCAGATTGCTTATTGCCTTTTGAATTAATGTGCGATGCCAATGACCATGCAATTGGGCCAGTGTTGGGACAGCGGGTTGATAAGAAACCATATGTGATACATTATGTTAGTAAGACACTTAATGATGCCCAGACAAACTATACCACTACTGAGAAAGAGCTTGTTGCCATAGTCTTTGTATTAGACAAATTTCGTGCATATCTAGTGGGATCTTTGGTTATCATATACACAGATCATGTTGTACTCAAATACTTGTTAACCAAAACGGATGCAAAATCATGTTTGATTCGATGGATCCTCTAACTTCAAGAGTTTTACATTGAAATCCGAGACAAAAGGGGTATGGAAAATGTTGTTGTTGTTGATCATCTTTCTCGACGCCCTATTGATGGGGAAGTTTATGAATCACTCCTTATTAATGAACACTTTCCGGATGAACATTAATGCATGTGCACTCTCTTCCTCAAAATACCACTCCTTGGTATGCTGATATCGCTAACTTTTTAGCAACAGGTCAGATTCCTGCACATTGGTCTAATCTCAATAGAAAGAAGTTTTTAAAGAATGTGAGAAATTTCTCTTGGGATGAGCCGTATTTGTTTAAATATTGCCTTGATTAGGTCATTCGTAGATGCATCCCTAATGATGAATTTAGGAGTGTTATGGAGTCTTGTCATTCACAAACATGTGGTGGGCACTTCAGTTCCAAAAAGACCATTGCAACAATCTTGCAATGCTGTTTGTATTGGCCCACTATGTTTTATGATGTTCACATATTCTGCATGTCGTGTGATCGATGCCAGAGGTTAGGCAGCTTGTCGAGGCAAAACATGATGCCCCTCAATCCCATTATTATCTTAGAAGTATTCGATTGTTGGGGAATAGACTTTATGGGACTTTTCCCGAGTTCATTGGGTTATCTCTATATACTTGTGGCCATAGACTTCATAAGTGCAGTCACAACTTCTATTTTCAAATCAAATCCCCTTTTTAAACTTCTATTTTTAGTCTCTTTTTCTAAAAACTCCCAAACTCTTTTCAGAACTTGCATTGTGCATCATTCATTCGAAAAGTGATGATAAAATCTTTTTTTCAAAATCTTTTTAAATAGGCGTATGCAGACAGTTAGGAGCTAGAGATTCAAGTGAATGAATCCAAGGATGAATAGATATGTAGGTACCAAAAGGGCGGGGTAGAGTGATGATATTAGAATATCTTCCCTATACATAACCAACCGCCGGACCATAGATTTCTGTTTCAAAGACAAAACTAGAGTAACGTTTTCAAAAGGGCTTGAAACATTTTCAAAGGTTGCCAAGCAATCTTATTTTCCAAAAACCTTCTTAAGAAGGACATTTTTAATGCATTTTTGAAAAACCTAAGTTTGATCCTTGGATTACACTTAGTTTTAGGTGACCTAGGACATCTTTAACTATGTTAGGTAGTAACTCCAAAAATTTTCCAAAAAGCCCTTAATCAAGTCAAGTTTTCAAGTTCAAACCCTTATTACACTTGTCTTTTTAGGACTATAAGTTCTAATAGGGAGAGTACTGTACTTTTCCCTAGCCATAAGGGCTTGGGTAAAATCGAAGTACAATAACTACAATCCTCTGCTAAGGGCGCGTTGCCCAACAACTTTAGGCAAGTCTCTTGCCAATGAACTAGGCTACCCCTACCATCAAGGCCAACAATCAGCTCACCATTAACAGAAAGGCCTACCAATACAAACATGTCCTGTAAGGTCAGAGTGGCCTCTCCAATTGGCAAATGGAATGTATGGGTCTCTTGCTGCCACCGCTCGACCAATGCTGTGATAAGTAGGTGGTCAAGCTTAATATAACCAACCCGATACAAGCCGTAGAAACTAGAGCTGATCAAGTACAAAAGTATCCAAGAGGATAAGGGTCTGGCCCAACATGCAGTATCGTTTCGGCGACAATGAAGCACCCGATAATCCTGTATGAAAAGTAATGAGATAATCAAAGCAATAGTTGATAACAATAATATTAAAAATATAAATGTGGGCAATAACTGTTCACAAACCTGTTGCTCACATATACGAGGCGACTTGTGATGCTCTTGTAAAGTGCGCACTGATGGATCAACAGGTCCTGATAGTCCAGGAACGTCTATATCTATAAATGCTATAATTTACACATTAAATGAAGTTAGTGTATAATGGGATGAATTAAATACATTAATGCAGTAATAATGAAATGTACAAAAATTGATAACAATCAATGTTGATAACCATCAAGTAGATATTTAACCCTTGGATAATTGATAACAATCAATGTAGACCATTACATTATATCGTTTATAACCATTATGGAAAATCCGTTCGAAAATGCTGATAACCATCAACTAAAAGCTGGTGGACAATGTTGATTACCATAATGTAAAGGCCATTGGGTATTACAATTGTCTATAAATAGGATGAACTATCCTTCTAGGAAGAAAGCCTCTTAATCTCACACTTTCATTTGTAAATCAATAGCCACCGAAGGACTAGGCAGATTTAATAGTCGGCAACATGCTCGAGTGTGGGTGCTTCCTCAGTTCCACAATGAGTATTGGTGAAAAAAAATACTCTAATCCAAAGGAGTATTATGATGGATTACGATAAGAGTGGCCATTTAGGGTGAAAGAGCAAAAGGGATTAGTGGGAGATTTGTAAAATCTCAGTGTTTGGATATCGCATTGACGCTCTCAGGTAATTCCAAGAAGGAATAAGGCAATGTATGATATGATGGGTCCACTCAACAAACTTATCCTAATGCATGATATGATAGGTTCAGTCACCCACAACTTCATCGGTGATACATGCTTACAACCACCCCGCGGGGCGACTATCGACTGAAACAATTTTCTATGGCAAGCCTTATTCAATAAACGTTACGAACAAGAGATGTATTACCAATGGCATGGCCTCTGTGTCCCAAAGACCCGTTCAGCTAAACTGTTCAATAAGAGATCACCTCTGCCAGAGGTTATAAAATTGGTCGAACACGAGATTAATCAAATGTAACAAAGGTTGGATAGATACCATGCAATGGAGTATGCGAATAAAGAAAGTTACGATCCAACAAAACGAATAATAGAGATTATTGAAGATCCATTAATGGTTTCTAACCCAGAATCTTCAAAATCTTCAGAAGAAAGCGACGATGACTTTGTTAACTATCCACTTAGTAGCCTTTGCGTTGATGGCAAACCATTGTGTTGTTACGAACATGGTCCATAAAACTAGTTTGTGTTTGTGGTTAAGTTTAATATCAAATAAGTTAAAGTGTTTGGGTCATAATTGTCATTTTCAATTTGATGTAATATATGTCCATGTAGCTCCAAATCTATAAGTTCGAGAAGGATAGGACAATTACATTATATAACAAAATTAATTACTTTACATAACAAAATAAAGTTAGTGCATAGTTTAAGCTATCCAAACAACAAATATATTCTGTGACCACTAGTCTGCCACATGTCGAGGCCTCTCCAGACATTTCCACTTATCATACCTAGTTTGATGACAAAGACTGCAATGGTTGCTGTATTTGTTCTTGGAGGTGTCCATTTCATTGTGAATATGTGAAGTTTTAGGCTAACCTAGCTTCCCAACTCGCAAACAACCTAGATTGGGAGTAACATGGGCATATTACTCAATGGTCAGTAATCTTCATGGGGCATGGGGCTACAATTGGACTCCCAAATGTGTGGGTATACATCCATTCTATACTCCGATGCCACCAAGTAAAACGGATTGATGCCTAAGTCCGCAGTCACAGCAAGCATATGTGAACAAGGATATTTGTTGATGATGTATTTTCCACAAGAACACATGGGAGGGTGAAGGCTTACAACCTATTTGTGGTTACCCCATCTCCCACAGATTGTGGTTTCGACTTCATAACGACCTTCTTGCTTATGAACGAAATAAAAATCACAATCGGTTTCAAATAAAATAAACAGATCCCAACAGTAATGGGAAGGTAATGGCAATGTTGGTAACATATGTGAGGTTTATAGTACCTGTTAAATGGTCTTAAAATGTGAGTATTAGTTTTTTTCTAGTATTTCTCTATTCATTTTTGGACGTCTTTGCCATACTTCACACCAACCGCCTGATACTCAACACATTCCAGCCCCTTATCGTCAAAAAGTTTTATAAGCCGGTGGAATGTAGATTAAACACATGACGTGATCGATATGTTCTAGGTGCCTTTTAATACACTGTTGAAGCCCTCCGATGACCTCCATCGTGTGTAACACCTCTCAACCTCCATATCTTGCAACCATGCTAATGCCTTTGATTTAAGAGTTTCAATCTCCTTCATAGTCAAGTTGAACTTTTGAATTTGCTGGCAATTACCAGACCTCCATACCAAATTTGTAAGTTGCGTGTTACTGAATGCTTTATTGAAGTTGCTACGAACGTGCCTGAGACAATATCAATGATATCTAACGAGTCGCAACCTTGGATGTTCCTAATACCGCGCAACATCATTCAATAGACTGGCGTGCCTATTAGATATCAAAGTCACGCCCTCAAGGTCAGGCAATACATGGCGTCTCAAATTCTTAATGAACCATGATTAGGACACTGTTTTCTCTTTATCAACAATGGCAAAAGCAAGTGGTAAAATATGTCCATCACCAGTTGCTGCGGTAGCTACCAATATCTTCCCTGTGTATTTACCATTTCAGAAGGCCCCATCAATGACGATAATGGGTGGGTAGTGAGCAAATCCATCGATGGTGGGTTTGAATGCCCAGAACACATAATTAAATACCACCTCACCAGCGCGTACTCAGCGGCAAGAGGTCCCATTCAACAACTATCCCTGGATTATAGGTCGATAGTGCTGTCATGTACCAGGAAAGCTTAATGTATGACTCATTCCAATTCCCAAATATCACCTCAATGGCTCTTGTTTTGCAAGCCATGCCTTTTTATAAGTTATTTTATGCTTCAATGCATTTCGTACGGTGGTAATAAGCGATGCCACCTTCGTTTACGCGTCTGCTTGTGTAGAAACACTGAAACTATTAATATATACACATACATACACTGGTTCAGTTTTGATTTAAGTTTACATTGACTGAAGACAAATATAGCTTACCTTAATTGTTTCCATGATGAACGTTGAAATGAGATCAGTATCAAGGTTACAGTGGTCCCTCTACAATCTCGTAAAAACACAATGTTATCGACCGGGTGTAGCGCTTCGATTTTTCGCACTCGAGAGAAATACACACAAGCGGAAAAAATACGGTACTCTCTCATTAGAACTCATTCTCCTAAAAGGACGAGTGCGACTAGGTTTGAATTGGAAATTGATTTTGAATAAGGGCTTTTAGAAAAAATTTGGAGTCGCCACCTAACTTGATTAAGGTGAGTTAGGTCACCTAAAACTAAGTGTAATCCGAAGATTAAACTTAGGGGTTTTTGAAAAGATTTGAAAAACTTTCTCAAGAGAGGGTTTTTAAGAAAAGAAGTTGTTTGGCAACCTTTGGAAAGTTTTAAGTTTTTTTTTTTTTTTTAAAATAACTCCATTTTGGTCTTTGAAAACCGTGATTCTAGATTCGAAGGTTGGTTACGTGTCGGGAAGACATCCTAAAATCATCACCCTACCCCGCCCTTGCAATACCTACATGCCTATTCACCCTAGGTTCACTTATTTAGAATCTTCGATTGCCTAATGTCCAATACTATCCACTTTAGAAATACTTTTAGAAAGATGTTTGATATAATACATGACATGTAAGTGCAAGAAAAGAATTTGATTTTGAAAATAGATTTGGAAAAAGGATTTGATTTTGAAAAGGGATTTAAAGAGAAGATTTGAAGCTTGAAATAAGTTATAGAATTGAAAATTTGAAATAGATGATGAAAATTTGAAAAAGATTGTGACCACACCAATAAAGGTTGCCTACGTATCTCTTTGCTGGGAATCTGGTTAGTCGTAGTTCGGATAAGAGTCCGATTAAAAATAGACACTTTTAGGTTTTTGAAAAATTTGATTTGAAAAGATTTGATTAGAAAAGAGTTTGATTTGAACTTTGAATAGAAGATTTGAAATTGAACTTGAAATTGACTTGAAAAGATTGAGATTTGAAAAATATCTTGAAGTTTGAAAAACCATCTTGGTTTGGAAAAGAGTTGTAGAAAATTTTTTGAAAAGAGTTGAAGCTTTCTAACTTAGGATTAATGTTGAATTAGGGTTTAGGTATCCTAGGGTTTAGATAACCTAAGGTCGGAACATGTAATTGAATTAGGAAGGTTTGATTTAGATTTGAAAAGTTTGATTTTAGAAAGTTCCGAATTAAGAAAGTTGGAACGATGTGGAAAGGATTTGATTAGATTAAGAAACACTTGATTTAGAAAAGACTTGTAAAGATTTAACTTGATTATTTGATTTTGAAAGAACTTAGAAAGTTAGGGTTTAGGAAAGATTGAATTTTAGAAATCTTTGAATTTAGGAAAGTCTCAAAATAGGAAAGTTCCGTTTTAGGAAGGTGCCAAATTAGGAAAGTTTTCAAATTAGAAAAGATTTGAATTTAAGAAAGTTTTGATTTTAGAAAGATTTGGATTTAGAAATATTTGAAATTAGGAAAGTTTTAGAATTTGAAAAGATTTAATAAGCTGAGATTTAGAAAGGTTTGAAATTAGGAAAGAGTGGAATTAAGAAAGATTTGATTTCTATTTCCTAAAGTAAAAGATTAGATTTTATTTTAAAAAATTGATTATTTGATTTTGTTTCAAAATTGGAGGAATTGATTTGGGTTCCTAAATTGGAATATTTGAATTGATGTGGAATTAGAAAGGTTGAGTTTTGAAAATCTTGGTTTTAGAGATCTATACTTTGTTAAGAAAAGAGGTTTTGGAAACCTATGATTTGATGTAGAAAAAGAAGTTTTGAAAACCTATGATTTGAGGTAAAATAGGAAGTTATGATTTTAAAAGAAGAACTAGGGTTTCCTAATCATGGATTCTAGGGCTTGACTTGGACCTTAAGAACAAGAGTTTTTAGAAAGTGAATCTTTTGAAAAGAATTTCTAGGAAGGAAGTTTGAAAAGAGTTTTTAGAAAGTGGATTTTTGAATAGAGCTTTTGGAAAGAAGTTTGGAAAGAAAATTTGGAAAGGAGTTTGAATATGGACTTGTAAAATCTTTTGAATGTCTCACTTTCCTAAAATAATTCTAATCGTGAAAAGATTAGAAACATTCTAAGTTCGTGGTTTTGAAAAACAACAAGGATTTGAAATATGGACCTTAATGATCACATTGAATATCACACTTTCCTAAATAACCCTAACCATGGAATAGCTAGAATCATCTTAAGATTGTGGTTTTGGTGAAAAACAATTTAGGGTTTACACCCTAATATATGGACCTTGATGGTCACAATAAATATAACACTTTCCTAAAACAACCCTAACCATGGAATGACTAGAATCACTCTAGAATTGTGATTTTGAAAACAAGTTTGAAAAAGAGATTTTGAATGTAAGTTTTGAAAGAGAGTTTTGATGTAAGTTTTGGAAAACAACTTTGATGCAAGTTTCAAAATGACTTTGAAAACAATTTTGGATGAATGTATGAATATGATATGCACAATACAATAGGGTCGTTAACATACAAGGCTAGGCTTCACCACATAATCAAGGGGGTCAAACCCATACCATCAAGAGTTGAATTGGAAAAAAGCCCCTAGCACGGTGACCTTCAACTATTCTTCCTAGGCTTGAACTGGGAAATTCTTTGTTTTAAGCATGCAAGAAAGGGAGATAGAAAACGGGAATGAAAATAGAAGAAAATTCAAGTGGGTTAGGAGAAAGAAGAGAGAGGGGGGATTACATAAAAGTAAATTGAAAGCCTACCTTGTTTTCTTCTTACTTTGTTTGCTTTATTTGCTTTGCTTTACTTGAACTTAGGAACCTTGAAGTTGCAACACCTTGAATCTTCAATAGAGGCTTTAGAGGCTTATGTTTGAGTGTATAGAGTGTATAGATGTTAGGGTTTAAGTGTATGAAGGGTAGGGTGTCGCGTCCAGATTTTTCGCACTCAAGGAATACACACATAAGCGGAAAAAATACTGTACTATCTTATTAGAACTCACCCTTCTAGAAGCATGAGCGCGGCTAGGTTTGAATTGGAATTGGTTTGAATAAAGGGCTTTTGGAAAACATTTGGAGTCGCCGCCTAACTTGATTAAGGTGAGTTAGGTCACCTAAAAACTAAGCACAATCCGAAGACTACACTTAGGATTTTTGAAAACGATTTTGAAAATATCTCTTCAAGAGAGGGTTTTTAAGAAAATAGGTTGTTTGACAACCTTTGGAAAATAGTTAAGCCCTTTTTAGAAAAATAAACTCCATTTTGGCCTTTGAAAACAGTGATTCTAGGTTCGGGAGTTAGTTATGTGTAGGGAAGACGCACTAAGCCATCACCTTACCCCGCCCTTGCGGTACCTACATGTTTATTTACCCTAGATTTACCTATGAGAGTCTTCAACTAATAAATGTTCAATCCTATCCACTTTAGAAAAAAGAATGTTTAAAAAGAATGATGCATGATATGCAAATGCAAGAAAAAGAGAGTTAGAAAATAGATTTAGAAAAGAAGAATTAAAGTTTGAAATTGGAAAGAAAATTTAGATATTGAAATTGAGGATTGAAAATAGATTTTTAGAATTGGAAGTTGGAAATAGAACATAGAATTGAAAATTGAAAAGCAGTTATGGAATTAGAGATTTGAAAGAAGTTGTGGAATTAGAGACTTGAAAAAGGCTGTGGAATTTGAGATTTGAAAAAGGTTGTGACCGCACCCATGAGAGTTGCCTACGTATCTTTTTTGAGGAATTAGGTCAGTCGTAGTTCGGACTAGAATCCGATAGAAAATAGTAGATTGGATTCGAAAAAGAGTTTGATTTGAACTTAGAAGATTGGAAATTGGAATTGAAGGATTAGGAAAATGATTTGGAAAGATTTAAGTTTAAGAAACCTAGACTTAGGAAGATAGGATTTAGGAATGGCTTAAGATTTAAGAAAGATTTGACTCGAATGTTGGACTTGGAAGATTAGGAAAGATTGGATTTTGGAAGGATTCAAATTAGGAAAGGTCCGATTTAAGAAAGTTTCGTTTTAGGAAGGTTCCATTTTAAGAAAGTTTTGGTTTAGGAAAGTTTCAAATTAGGAAAATTTCATTTTAGGAAAGGTTTCGAAATAGGAAAGTTTTCGAAATAAGAAAGTTTTGAATATAGAAAGTTTCGATTTGGAAATATTTTGAAATAGGAAAGTTTTGAAATAAGAAAGTTTTGAAAGTTGGAAAGATTTGAAAGTTAGGTTTGGAGAGTTAAGATTTGGGAAAAGGATGGAACGAGGAAAGGTTTGAAAGCTTAAAGTTTAAGGAAAGATTTAAAAGTTTAAGTTTAGGAAACTTAAGGTTTAGGAAAGTACTAGATTAGAAAGGAGTTGAATTAGGAAAGATTTGGGTTTGGAAGGATTGAGATTCCCATTTCCTAAAGTAAGGGATTGAATTTTGTTTCTAAAAAGAGATGTTTTAATTTTGTTTCCAAGAATGGAGGATAGGACTTAGTTTCCTAAAGGGAAGATTGGGTTTGGTTTTCTAAAGGGAAGATTGGATTTGACATGGATTTGGAAAAGGAAGTTCTAGAAACCCTAGATTTTGGAGACTATAGTTTTGACGTAGAAAAGAGATTTTGGAAGTATATATAATTTTGTTGTAGAAAACAAGAGGTTTTGGAAACCTAGGTTTTGAGGCCAAAGTAATGGATTGGAAATCATACTTTTGGGAAGGAAAATTAGGGTTTCCTAATTGTGGGTTCTAGGGTTTGACTTGAACTCTAAGGAAAGAGTTTTTGGAAAGTGGGTTTTTTGGAAATAGGGATTTTTGGAAGGAAATCCTAGGGAGAAGTTTCTAGAAAGTGAATTTTGAAAAAAGAGAGTTTTTGGAAAAAAATCCTAATGAGGAGTTTTTAGAAAGAGATTTTTGGGAAGAGTTTGTTGGAAAGGAGTTTTTGAAAAACAATTTTGGAAAGGAGATTGGAGAGAGTTTTCTAAGAAGGAAACCTAGGGAGTGTTTTTAGGAAAGGAATTTTGAAGAGGTTGTTTAGGAAAGGAGTTTGTTGGCAATTCCCTATATTGACTTGCTTGTGAGTATTTCCGTTACTCTGACGATTGCGATGTTTACGAGTACTTCCGTTACTCTGACGGTTCGCAATCATTCTTGAGACTGCCTGATCTCGAGAACTTGCTAAAGGGATTTAGCGCCTGAGAAGTCAACTTTCTCGAAAGGCGTGCCGAAACGGACATTTCTGCATTGGCGAGCTAGCAAGCGCCAAAGGTGGACTGTTCTACCATCTAGGGGACTTGGGGTCTCATCCCGGTCGACAGGTTTAAAGGAACTTACCGTTCTGAAGAAACTTTCTTTGAAAAATGTGCCGGATAGGATAGACTTACAGTCTCGAGGAATCAACTTTCTCGAGAGAGGGATTGGAATTAGAATTGGAAAAGGGACTTACCGTCTTCGAAAAGACGTGCCTGATAGAATTGAAAAGGGGACTTACCGTCTTCGGAAAGACGCGCCTGATGAAATTTGGAAAGGGGACTTACCATCTTCGGAAAGACGTGCTTGATTTGGAATTGGAAAGGGGACTTACCATCTTCGGAAAGACGCACCTGATGGAATTTGAAAACGAGACTTACCGTCTCCAGACAGACGTGCCTATGGAAAAATGAAAAGGGGACTTACCGTCTTCAGAAAGACGTGCCTATTGGAATATAAAAAGGGGACTTACCATCTTCAGAAAGACGTGCCTATGGGATTGGACCGAACAACGCCCACAAGGCCCTTTTGGTCTTTTTGTTTCTATGTGGGCCCGGTGGGCCCAAGAAGCGACGGATAGACGGGATTAGACTTAGAAAGTTGATTTGACTCAGGATATGTCCACATTGACTTGAATACAAGTTTGGACGGACTGTAGACCGCCGAACGGTCAAAAATGGGGTGCTTACATAGGGCTTGAAGAGGCAAGAGAGGGCTAGGGTTTGAAGAGAATTCGAACTCCGAATTTTGAAAAACATAGTTTTTTGACTGAGTTTGCGGACCCTTTTTACGTAGGGGGAAGGTCTGTATTTATAGGTAGCCAAAGTTGGCACTGGCACCTATTGTAGTGGTGCCATCTTTTTAAGAAATTTTTTAAGTCAACAAGAAATAGATCTTCGGCTCTTGAAACGTAAGGCAGAAGATTTGGGCGCCTATCCTAGTAACGACCATGCAATTTTTGGCTTAGCTCCACTAGGAGTGACTTCGAAAAGTTCAGGAATGATATGAAAGGACCCGAGTAACCAGACTAGGCCAGGAATAGATGGAAACCCTCGGGAGAATGTCCCAGAGGTAACAGGCTTGAGTAACAATGCTAGAATATTTGAAAAGATCGACCGGCCCACCAGGGGCAAAATGGTCATTTAAACTAGAAAAACATCATAATGGACTAGGAGCGACCTGTGAGAAGGCTTGAAGGTTGAAAACACTATCGAGAGTATTCTGAAGAGTTGCCGGTTTGATTCCTAGAGCCGGCATGGTTGGAACATATGACTAGCCCACTAAAGGCAAAACTGTCATTTTGCACCAGTCTTGCCGGAATGAACTCGGAACGATTCAGAAAGGTGTTAGAAGATTGAGAATACTATTAGAAGTATCTTCGGGAGGTTACCGGTTTGATATCCAGAGCCAGTGTGGTTCTCGGAGGCAGTCGAATGCCTAGGGGGCAAAATGGTCATTTTAATTGGATGGTCTCGAAATTGATCCAAAATTGACTGGAAGGCACTCAAACATGCCTAATTGTCTTTTGGCATAATCTTGGAAAGGTGGACTTATCGCTCTGAGGACTTAGGTACTTTCTCGAGATCTGTGCCAAATTGAATTAGACTAGGATGATGCCTTAAGGGCATTTTGGTCATTTAGCATCTAGCAAGTCCGACGGGCCCGAGAAGCGACCCGTGGACTAGATTAGAGTTTAAAGGGCAAGTTAGAGTCTGAATGTGCAAGTGACGTTCGAAAGTGAGCTTGGTCGGACCAGAGATCGTCGAGTGGGCAAAAATGGGGTGTTTACATCGGGTTACGTTGTGATCTCAAAGAAATCATGTTTATCTCTTTTTGATGCTTGAAGCCTCCAGCTGCAATCCTGCTTACACTTTACATCCTAAACCCTTTTACCTATTTCTACCACCACGTACTGTTTATTGTTCTTCACATGGTACACCTTTAGTGCATATTTTACTAAATCTTTGTCTTTAAAGACCATCCATCCCCTTTTTGAACTCTACAGTCTCTGAGATCCATACATTACCACAAGAATAAAGGCCCCGATTGGTTATGGTACTGTCACCACCCCCCTTTAAGTTTCTGAAAAAAAAGGATAGGAGTATATAGCTCGGGTATATCATCGGGGACAACAAGATTCAATCTCGCAACTAGGGAACTCGACAGGTGTAGTGGAGATATATGCTCAGCCCTTAAACTTGTACCAATGTCATGATGCACCAAAGAGTCTTCTGTAGTGTATGACTCATGTCTTGGATAACATAGCAGTGTGGACATATCGGTATACTGTGATACAGTGGTGCAAGAATCTTGTGACAATGGACCACTGCATAGGCCCGGAATCCCACTATATGTCCCCTGAGTTAACAATGAAGTGTACGACCTTGAAAATTGTTTGCAACTTTGTTAGAGATTGTACACCCCATAACCTTGAATCATTGTCTTGCATTTAACCCACTCATTATGGTCTTCTTCTCCACGTAAAGTTTAACATAATTAAGTGTCGAAAAACACAACAGGATGTCCAGCACGATGTTAATGGTCATGTCATCGTTAATAGGCACCTTCTTGTAATAAATGAATTTCTCTCATTGTCTATAAAGATGTGTACATATCAACTTCAATCGGATGTTTTCCACATAATCTACCACCTTTCGGAATAAGAACTATTCTAATTCTTCAAGTATCGTTTTGCGATTTATAGTGTAAAACCCCTTCAGTTTGGTATCATATAAAATGCCTTCGTTGGGGTCTTCTACTATATTGCCTCCCTAATAGCACATGTACATTTACGATATCCATATGAACTATACTGTAACAACAAAATGCACTATCAAAATATCCTAATAAATTAAGGTAAAAATACTAAGTCATAATGTAAAATGCCTCTAACCTATCAAATTTGGTGAAATAGCTTCTAAAGTGGATGTAATAGGAATAATAATGAGCTGCAATGGGTCTACAAGCAAGCAACAACTAATGAATGCAACCATAGTCCAATCAGGTGGTCTCCAAGATTTTTGTTTTCTTCTAGTTTCCTTAACACTCCCTTTTGAATTTTACACCAAAAACTACAGAGTGACAAAGTTGGAGTTTAAAATTTCTGAAATTGGGTTAATAAGGAACATAACCAGATTGCTTTAATCACATTAAACAATTGCGTATTTTGTTGTTTAGGAAACTAAAACAAGAAGCAAAAACTATAAGGCATCAGTTTAGCAATGGTAAATCATACATTTCAAAATTTCTAAAATTGGGTTAATAAGAAACAAAACTAAAATTATTGGCATCTTCTCTTTTCCTTTTCTTTAAATTCTTAGCACCCAATCATTGAAACCAAAGAACTAAAGAAGAAGAGAAAGTGAGAGACAAACCTAGAAGCAATGGTGGTTGAACTTCAAACTTGGTAAATCAATGGTGCTTGGAGCTATAATTGGGGGGGGGGGGGGGAGAGAGAGAGAGAGAGAAAGAGCACAACTATCAGCAATGGCAACCCACTAACAACACACAACACTAAACCTAAAATTCTCAAATTCCCAAACCCTATTTCTTCTGAGATGAGAAAGAGTAATGGGGGGAGATAGAGAGCGCAACTGGGGGGGGGGGGGGATAGAGTGACCCCAATGGCCAAAGATACTGCAATGGGATGAGAGAGAACTTCAGTAACTGTTGGATGAACTCGTTGAGAGAAAAGAGAGCGCAACCAATCAAATTTGGACCAAACTTGCATATATAGGCTCGATAAAGGCATCGTTCCAATTGACTTTTTTTCCTACTAATTGTAAAAGTATCAATGTAAATGGCGCTTTTTGTGTTAGCGCTGAAAGCATCAATATCAACGACGCTTTTAATTTTTCATTTTCAAAATTTATTTTCTTCTCTTTTTTCACAAAAGAATTAAATAAAATTATAAAATGTTATTAGCATTAACGCTTTTAGTAAAGACGTCAATGTCAAAGACGCTTAACCAGTGTTTTGTAAATAAGTTCAAAATAATTCTGATTTAATTTTTTTTTTGCTGAGTAAAATATGTTTAAAACCACCC
Organism: Euryodendron excelsum; assembly: GCA_033060915.1. Taxonomy (NCBI): domain Eukaryota; kingdom Viridiplantae; phylum Streptophyta; class Magnoliopsida; order Ericales; family Pentaphylacaceae; genus Euryodendron; species Euryodendron excelsum. The sequence continues at coordinate 40,610,068 of CM065390.1, read as the reverse complement.
CTTTTGGTAAAGAACCCTTGGATATGCTATTGTTGCATGAATCCTAAAAGGAGAGTGCTAAATTGATCGTAAATAGAATATGGGCTATGCTTTTAGGGATCGGTCCTGCTTTGAGAGCTGTTGATTGTATGAGCAAGTTTAAAAGTATATATATATTTTGTTTTTTCGGGTCTTTTACGAAAACATATTTATTTTAATTAATATATATTAAACAAGAGTTAAAATTTGAATATTTACCAAACTCAGGCTAAGCGTCATTACAACTGACGTCTTTGATAAAAGCGTCAAACATAATTGTAAGCACCCCATTTTTGACCGCTCGGCACTCTACACTCCGTCCAGACTTGTTTTCAAGTCATTGTGGGCATATTCCTATCGAAACCAATTCTCTAAGTCCAAATCCCGTCTGTCTATCGCTTCGCGAGCCCACCAGGCCCAAATAGAGGGAAAATGACCAAATTGCCCTTAGGGGCATTGTCCTTTCCTTTCCAAATCCCCACTCTCGAGACAGTTTATTTCTCGAGATGGTTCCAATCCAGGCACGTCTCTTCGGAGACGGTAAGACCCCTTTCCAGTCCCCACTCTCGAGACGGTTCCAATCCAGGCACGTCTCTTCGGAGACGGTAAGACCCCTTTCCAATCCCCACTCTCAAGACAGTTTATTCCTCGAGACGGTTCCAATCCAGGCGAGTCTCTTCGGAGACGGTAAGACCCCTTTCCAACCCCACTCTCGAGACAGTTTATTCCTCGAGACGGTTCCAATCCAGGCACGTCTCTTCGGAGATGGAAAGACCCCTTTCCAACCCCACTCTCGAGACAGTTTATTCCTTGAAACGGTTCCAATCCAGGCACGTCTTTTCGGAGACAATAAGTCCCCTTTCCAATCCCACTCTCGAGACAGTTTATTCCTCGAGACAGTTCCAATCCAGGCACGTCTCTTTAGAGATGGTAAGACCTCTTTCCAATCCCACTCTCGAGACAGTTTATTCCTCGAGACGGTTCCAATCCAGGCACGTCTCTTCGGAGACGGTAAGACCCCTTTCCAATCCCTCTCTCGAGATAGTTTATTCCTCGAGACAGTCCGAGTAGCGAAACTACTCACAAAACCGTTAGAGTAGCGAAAATACTCACAAGTAGGTCGATATAGGGAATTGCCAACAAACCCCTGTGTCATGACGACCGCTGTTAGAGTGACGGAAACACTCAAAACCCAGGTCAACACCAGTGTCTGTTAGCCCACTTTGGTGAAAAATGACCAAACTGTCCTTTGGACCTTTTCCGAGACTTTCTGGTCAAGATGACCATTTTAACCCTAGGCATCCGAATGCCCCGGGAACCACACTGGCTCTGGGTATCAAACCGGTAATGTCCCGAGAATACTTTTTATAGTATTCTCAACCTTCCTTTACCTTTTCGGATCATTCCGAGTCAGTTCCGGCCAAACCGGTACAAAATGACCGTTTTGCCCTTGGAGGGCCGATCTCCTTTTCCAACCACACCGGCTCTGGGTATCAAACCGGTAACCTCCTGAGACTACTTTTTATAGTGTTCTCAACCTCCTTTTACCTTTCCGGATCATTCCGAGTCGGTTCCGGCCAACCGGGTGCGAAATGACTGTTTTGCCCCTGGTGAGCCGGTCTACTTTTCCGACCACGCCGGCTTTGGGAATCAAACCGGAAACCTCTGAGAACTTTTTAAATAATGTTTCCAGATCCCAAGTCTTCTTCCCGGACAGTCCGAGTTTGTCCCAGCAGTTTCCCGGTCCGATTGACCGCTTTACTCCTAGTGGCACCAGTGTAAAATTTGGCCTAGCGCCACTGCAACAGGCGCCAGTGTTGTCCAACCTCTATAAATACAGAGCCTCATTCAACGTGAAAAGGGTCTGCAAACTTAACCTAGAAATTACATAATTCGATATACAGAGCTCGAGCATCTCCAAAAACCCTAGCCACCCTACACAAACCCTAGCTTCCTATACACTTATAAACTCCCCCATACACTCATACACTAGCTTTCAACCATCCTTTGAAGATTTGAATAGCTGCCATCTAAAGCTTGAAGACAACCCTTGAAGGTTGAAGAAGAAGATCAAGACGAAGATCGAAGATTGAAGACAAGCAAGGCGTGCAAAATAAATAAGATACAAGGTAGGTTCCCTATTTAAGTTTCTGCACTTCCCCCCTCTCTCTTTTCTCTCCAACCCACTTGGGTTTTCTCTATTTTAATCCCCCATCTCTTTCCCGCCCTTTCTTTGCATACTTGAAATAAGGAGATTCCCGGTCCATGTGTAGGATTGGGCTATTGGAGAGTCACCATGTTGGGGGCTTTCTTCTAGTCTAACCAAAGACCACGTGGGTCCGGCCCCCTTGATTATGTGGTGAAGCCTTAGCCTTGTATGTTCACGACCCCAAAATTGCATTGTGCATATCATGATCTTGCATCTTCCAAAAATCGTTTTCAAAGTTGTTTTTCAAATCATTTTTAAACCTGTTTTCAAAATTGCATCAAAATCTCTTTTTCAAAAACTTGTTTTCAAAACCACAATTCTAGGGTGATTCTAGCCTTTCCATGGCTAGGGTTGCTTTAGGAAAGTGTTACATTTAAAGTGACCAATATGGTCCATATTTTCAAAATCTTGTTGATTTTCAAAATCGCTTTCCTAAAGTGGTTTTAGCCCTCTTATGGTTAGAATTGTTTTAGAAAAGTAAGATGGTTTTACACCTTCCAAAAACTCTCTTTTCAAAAAGTCTTTCTTCCTAAAAATCTCTTTTTCAACATACTTTCCTAAAACTCTCCTCTCCAAAGTTGTTTTCAAAAAAACTCCCTCCAAAATCTATTTTTCAAAACTCTATTTTTCAACTCCTTTCCAAAATCCTCTCCCCAAAATCCACTTTCTAAAAATTCTCTCCAAAAACCTTTCCAAAAAAAAACTCTCTTTCCAAAATCTTCCTTCTAAAATCTACGTTTCTCAAAACACACTTTCCAAAACTCCTTCTCTTTAAAATCTTTTTCCAAAAACTCCCTCTTCAAATTCACTTTTCAAAAAACTCCTCCCTAGGATTCCCTTCTAGAAAATCTTTGTTTCTAAAAACGTACTTTTCAAAAATCCTCTTGCCTTAGAGCCCAAGTCAAGCCTTAGAGCCCACAATTAGGAAACCCTAATTTTCTTTACAAAAACATGGTTTTCAAACTTTGCCCCAAACCTAGATTTCCAAAACCTCTTGTTTTCACATCCAAACTATACACATTTCCAAAACCCCTTTTCTACGTCAAAACTACACTTTCCAAATCTAGGGTTTCTAGAATCTCCCTTTCCAAATCTTCGCCAAATCTTATCTTCCCTTTAGGAAACCAAATCAAATCTTCCCCTTTTAGGAAACTAGATCCAATCCTCTATTTTTGGAAACAAAATCAAACCTTCTCTTTTAGAAACAAAATCCAATCCCTTCCTAATCCAAACCTTTCTTAATTCAATTTCTTTCTTAAACCATAAGTTTTCTAAACCTAAACTCTAAATCTTTCTTTAAATTTCAAAATCCAACTCTTTCCTAATTTTAATCCTTCCTGAACTTCCTCTTTCTTAAATCTTAAGTTTCCAAAACTTGAACATATAAAATATTTCCTAAATTTTAAAACTCAACTTTCAAATCTTTCCTAATTCAACCCTTCCCTAATTCTATCCCTTTCCAAATCTCAACTTTCCAAATCTAAGTTTTCAAACCTTTCCTAAACTTAAACCTTTCCTAATCTCAAGATTTTCTAAAACTCAAACTCTAGAACTTTCTAAATCTTAAACTTTCTAAATGTCAAATCTTTCTAAAATTCTAAGCTTTCTAAATTCAAAACTTTCTTAAGTTAAGACTTTCTAAATCTAAAACTTCCTAAAATGAAACTTTCCAATTTTCAAAACTTTCCTTTTTCAAACCTTTCCAATTTTCAAAACTTTCTGATTTTCAAAACTTTCCTAATCTGAAAACCTTTCCTCTTTCGAAAACTTTCTAAACTCGAAACTTTCTAATTTTCAAAACTTTCCTAAGTTGAAACTTTCTTATTTTCAAAACTTTCCTAATTTCAAAACTTTCCTAATTTCGAAACTTTCCTGATCTGAAAACCTTTTCAATTTCAAAACTTTCCTAACTCTAAACTTTCCTAAACCAAAACTTTCCTAAATGAAAACTTTCCTAAAATGACACTTTCTTAATTTCGAAACTTTCCTAAATCGGACCTTTCCTAATTCGAACATTTCCTAAACCCAATCTTTCTCCAATCTTCCAAGTCCAACATTCGAGTCCGTCTTTCTTAATCTCAAGTCCTTCCTTTCCTAAGTCTAGGTTTCTTAAACCTTCTCTTTCCAAAACAAGTCCAAATCTATCTTTTCAAATCAAGGTTCAATCTTCTCTAAAATTTCAAATTCCAATCTCCTCTTTTAATTTCAAAATCAAGTTCAATTTTCAATTCAATCTCTTTCTTCCAATCAAACCTTCTATTTTCAATCGGACTCCGGTCTGAACTGCGACTGACCTGATTCCCTCAAAGGGATACGTAGGCAACCTTCATAGGTGCGGTCACAACACTTTTCAAACTTTCAATTCCACCCTCATGGGTGCGGTCTCCACAGTTTTCAAATCTCAAATTCCAATACATTTTCAAAATTCCAATTTCAAAATTTCTATTTTCAAATTTTCAAACTTTCTAATTTCAATTCCATCTTTCAAATCTATTTTTCAAATCAAATCAATTTCAAATCAACCTCTTTCCAAATCTATTTTTTAATTCTCTTTCCTTACACTTGTATACCATGCATCATTTTAGTTTTCAAGCATTGTTTTTCAAAGTAGATAGGATTGAACTATAGTTAGTCGAAGACTCTCATAGGTGAATCTAGGGTAGATTGACATGTAGGTACCGAAAGGGCGGGGTAGGGTGATAGCTTAGTGCGTCTTCCTTACACATAACCAACCTCCGAACCTAGGATCACTGATTTCAAAGACCAAAAACGGAGTTATTTTTCAAAAAGGGCTAAATGTTTTCCAAAGGTTGCCAAACAACCCATTTTCTTAAAAACCCTCTCTTGAGGAGACCTTTTCAAAATCGTTTTCCAAAAACCCTAAGTGTAGTCTTCGGATTATTCTTAGTTTTTAGGTGACCTAACTCACCTTAATCAAGTTAGGTGGTGACTCCAAATCTTTTTCAAAAGCCCTTTATTCACATCAGATTTTCAATTCAAACCTAGTCGCACTCATTCTTCTAGGAGGGTGAGTTCTAACGAGAGAGTACAACATTTTTCCCACTTGCGTGAGTATTCCTCGAGTGCGAAAAATCTGGGCGCAACAGTAATGACACTTTACATTTAATTTTCTCTACCAAATTTGAATTTTCGAGTAATAACAAAAAGCGTCAACAGGTTTGACATTCTACACTAAAATCGTCATTTTCAATGACGTTTTTCGTTTCGAACTAAAAATGTCAATGTGAATGGAGCGGTGTTGTAGTTTATTAAGACGGTGCTGAGTATTGAGTTTCACGCCAAACGGAGGCCGTTTGCAAGATTTGGCATTCCCGAAGCCCGATTCCAAAGTTTTTCAAATCGCCAAGTCTCCGAAAAAGAAAAATCACAGTAACTCCTACACCGGGACTCCGTTTGATGCGCCGTCAGTGCCCGTAGCTGTAGTTTGCTGAGATGGTGCTGCGTGTAGAGTTTTGTGCCAAACAGAGGCCGTTTGCAAGATTTGGCATCCCCGAACCCTGATTCCAAAGTTTATGAAATCACTAAGTCTCTGGGAAGAAAAAATACAGTAACTCCTTAACCAGGACTCTGTTCGATGCACCGTCAGTGCCCGTAGTTATAGTTTGCCGAGATGGTGCTGTGTGTCAAGTTTCGCGCCAAACAAAGGCCGTTTGAAAGATTTAGCATCCCTGAACCCAGATTATAATGTTTTTCAAATCGCTAAGTCTTTGGGAAGGAAAAATGAACTAACTCCTTCACCGGGACTCCGTTCGACACACTGTTAGCGCCCACAGTTATAGTTTATCGAGATGATGTTGTGTGTCGAGTTGCGCAACAAACGGAAGCCGTTTGCAAGATTTGGCATACTTAAACCCCGATTTTAAAGTTTTTAAAATCGCTAAGTCTTTGGGAAGGAAAAATCACAGTAACTCCTGCACCGGGACTCCGTTTGACTTACTGCTAGTGCCTGTAGTTGTAGTGTGCTGAGACGGTGCTGTGTGTCGATTTTTGTGCCAAACGGATGTCGTTTGCAAGATTTGGCATTCCCGAACTCCAATTCCAACGTTTTTCAAATTGCCAAGTCTCCAAGAGGGAAAAATGCACTAACTCGTTCATCGAGATTCCGTTCGATGCGCCATTAGCGCTTGAAGCTGTAGTTTATCGAGATGGTGCTGTATGCCAAGTTTCACACCCAACGGAGGCCGTTTGTAAGATTTGGCATTCCCAAACCCCGATTCCAAAGTTTATGAAATCCCTAAGTCTCCAGGAGGAAAAAATGCACTAACTCCTACACCGGGACTCCGTTTGACGCGCCGTTAGTGCTCGCAGCTGTAGTCTGTTAAGACGGTATTATGTGTCAAGTTTTGCGCCAAATGGAGGCCGTTTGCAAGATTTGGCATCCCAGAACCCCGATTCCAAAGTTTATGAAATTGCTAAGTCTCCGAGAGGAAGAAATCCAGTAACTCCCGCACCGGGACTTCGTTTGACGAGCCGTCAGTGCTTGCAGCTGTAGTTTATTGAAACGGTGCTGAGTGTCAAGTTTCATGCAAAATGGAGGCCGTTTGCTAGATTTGGCATTCCCGAACTCTGATTCTAACGTTTTTCAAATCGCTAAGTCTACGGGAGGAAAAAATGCACTAACTCTTGTCCTGTACTGCTCCCTTTACCTCTGCCTCTGCCTTTGCCTCTACCTCTCCGTAGAGGTCCCACACGTCCTCTCCCCCTACCAGTCGACTGTGGCTCAACTGCCTATGCCATAACGTCGCCCCCGAATGTAGATGGTGCTGCTGAACCCTAATAATACTGTACTGAGGAGACATGATGATGAGGGGTCGTCAAAGGATTTGGTCAAATGTAACATATGGATGGCCTAACATCAGTGGACTGCAATGGCACCTGAATGGATGAGAATGTCTTGGATCTGATGGCCGATGGACCCATCGGAGTAAAAGGGTCAACTATATTTGAAGGGGGTGGCACTAGAACGGGGGACAGCATGGCTGCATCATCAGGTACGGCCTCTGACCGGTGTGACACGTGACTAGACACTGAAGGCCCTGCTGTGGGAGGCGATGGACCTACAGGAGTGGAAGGGTCAGCTCTATCCGAAGGGGGTGGCACTACAACGGGGGGTGGCATGGCTAGAGCAGGAAGAACAGCCGCATGTATACGGTAATCCTCTCATATAATGTGCAGGGTCGTGTCACACATGTCACGGATGAACACAAGAGTCTCTAAACCTACATTAACATCGTGTCCGCAAATGGTGTTGGCCGCTCGTTGTTGCATAAGGGTGACACACTGGGCCTGTAGCACAATAAATCATAACGAATATTATATTAGAAACGTTCAAACTGAAGAGATTTATTTTATTCATTAGTAGTCTACTTTATATGCTATTATACAATACCCTTACCAAAATATCATGTCTTCCCAATCAAGGGGCGTGTGATAGATCGATACCACCCTACATAAGGGTCGTGGCGTGACATAAGCTCCTCTGTAAGGTCACCAGCAATAATGTGCTGCCATCGCTCTCTCCATTTAGTGACAAAAGGATTATGGAACTGCAACCAATCTGTGTCAGGCTTATCCCGCTTGTCTATGTTATGAAGACCAATACTAGTGTCGAGGGTTGTAGGTCTAACCTGGCGACGACCATACTGTCGAAGAACGCGACTAGGCAAATGCCACTCGACCACGTCAAAGCATATAAGTGGAACCTTAGCCATCCATATGTCACTCCCAGCACGACAATAATTAGGGAAGGTATCGATGATCTCACTGTGTCGACCATAAGGTTGCCACACAAACTAAATCATGCAATATAAATGTCAGCTTACGAGAGAAATACCTATTACTGTACTTAGTTTACGTAATGTAATAATACAAAATGTAAGCCCTTAAATGTATACCTCATCATCTGTCAGCTGATCAAACTAGTCTCTATACACTGCAACAACGTGGGTGGGGACTTTATCTAGTGCAAACATACTCTTCCACCTTATTTTAAAATAATACAAAATATATTTAAATAACATTCTAAGTTGAATAGTAATTGCACATTTCATAACTCTTTTTATTTTTAATTTCTAAGTACAATACCTAGCACCCCATGGCCCAACGGGTAGGTGCTGCTGATCTCCAATGTCTAGCGGCTGCTGTCCAAGAGTTGGTGCAACACGCCGACGTGGGCTAATCCTAGAGAATCTCTCCCAGGCCATAGCTGTTACACAAATAGCAGAACATAACGAATAATGCCTTATAAAAAGTCATAAAGATATAACATTTCCTATAACGACCACATACCTGTAGCAACACCAAAATACCTCCTGTATCCTTCGTGTTGATCTTAGTCGCCCGACACATCATCCGATAAAGTAAGGCAAGGGCTGCCGCACCTCAACTATATCGACCAGCCTGATCGAAATCTCGAGGGAATGGTAGATACATCAACTTGACCAAGTTCTATGACTTATCTGGAAATACTAACCCTCCAATGAGCTTTATGATATATGCCTTAGCATAGTATTGCACAGTCACCTCGTCAGCATCGTCTGGCAACTGCTGAAATGTGGTAGATAACCATGAAAGTCTAAGACGGCCACCACTGAAATCCTGGATGTTAGGCTCAACGCCCAACAACTCTTGGCAAATCTGCCACCAATGCTGTACGTCACCCCCACCATCTAGGCCTTCAATCGGCTCACCATCAATAGGCAGGTCCACCAACACAGACACGTCCTGTAATGTCACAGTGGCCTCTTCAACTAACAAGTGGAATCTATGAGTCTCCTGCCGCCACCTTTCGACCAAGGCTGTGGTAAATGGGTGGTCAAGAAGAATATAAGTAATCTGGTACAACCCGTAGAAATCGGCATGCATCAAGTACGGTTGTATTCGAGGGGATAAAGGTCTAGCCCAGCATGCAACGTCATTACGGCGACAATGAAGCACCTGGTCACACTGTAAGAAGAGATAATGAGATAATAAATAAGTACGAAGTCACAAGCCTGCTGATGCATCCATATACTAGAGGACTTGTGATGCTCCTATAAAGTGAAAACTGATGGGTCAACAGGTCCGGGTAGTCTAGTCACGTCTATATCCATAAAAGTTGTGATGTACATATACTATAAAGTTAGCTAAAAATGACTGAGAATTAACTACATTAATGCAAATAAATAAATTAAAAAATTACAAAAAAGTGATACAAATAAATGCTAATAACCAACAAGTAAATGCTAATAACAATATTACAAATGTCATGACCTATCATGTGACTATCAATGCACCAGAAGGCTATCATTGGACAGTGTTGATAACCATAAAGTAAAAGCCGGTGGACAATGTTCACTACAATAATGTATAGTCCATTGGGTATTAAGATTTTCTATAAATAATGCCCCATCATCTACAAACAACGCCTCATCATCTCTCACACCCTCATTTACTCACTATCATTTGTAAATTAATGGCCACCGAAGGTGCATGTAGTTCTAGTAGTTGCCAACATGCTTGAGTGTGGATCCTACCTCCGTTTCACGATGAGTATTGGTGGGAAAATACTTAAACCCAAAGGAGTATTATGTTGGCTTATAACAAGAGTGGCCATTTAGGGTGAAAGAGTAGGAGGGATTAGTAAGAGATCTGCAAAATCTCGGGGCTCGAAATAATGCATCGACGCCCTCAACAGATGCCAAGGAGGAACAAAGCAGATTACGAAGAAGCGGTGGTATGAATAAGGCGAGAGAATAACCCAATGTTGATGCGACAATGTCGTTATTTCATGCTCCAACTCGCCACCGAAATGGCCGAGGCTAGCGGGAGAGAACTGACGCCTAGGGAACGAAATAATGTATTAAGTAACAAACAGGATTTGTCAGACTATTATATGTCCGATGAGGAGTGACTTACGCACTTATGTCCATTTCAAGGAGTGTTTATGTTTATGTTCATCGATTTGCAAGTAGTATTAGCAGACCTTAATCCTTATGTTTATATTTAGAGATGTAAGGCTCATGTACTTTGTTTGTATTTTGGAATTACTACTTAAGGTAGTTATCTACATGAAGATTTAAAAAATGAGGTTTTATTATAAAGTTCATAAAGCTGCTAAACGTAGTAAAGAAACATACATGAAATAAAATTCATACAAGAATCATGAAAGCCCAAAACACAATAAACCCTATACAATAAACGTCATGGATTTTCGTCTTCATCGGATATGTCAATGTCAGATTGATATCGTTCATCATTCATAGTATGTAAATAAAATTCTGCCTCATTCATTAACCCTCTCCTCAGCATGCTCAGTCGTGGACATGCTGAAGGAGTGTTTGCACAACCGTATTTGCATTCGATTCTCCTCTTCACGAAAACGGTGCAAGGCCTTCTGCAACAACTGAGGAGTATTGGTAGGCATATTCATTGCCAATCAATGAGGAATTCAAAAATTGGATGCTCGCAAGCCTGAAACCAAATTCTGAGTTCTTATAGTTTGGTAAGACAACTCTTCTAACATTGTATTAATAGTGTTCTGTGTGTAATGCTTATTTGGATCCAAAGGGTACTCAAAAACTTCTTCATCGTATACAACCCAGTGACGACCCATAGCCTTGAAAATGTTATCAACAGTGTATGTCGTCATGACTGAGGATTATTAGCACAGTTTTATAGTTGAAGTTTCACCCTCGTAAAGGTAGTATTTATACAATCCATTCCATCTCCCAGCTTGCACCCATGAGTTGTCGTGTCAATTAAAGTCTACATGTCAAGCTTGAATCCATTTCAGCAATCACGTGAAGCCATTCTAGGCATTGCACAGTTGATGCGAGAGGCTACAGAATTTGACATGACAAGTCCATAAAAGGCTAGGAAAAATGTCATCAATCTCAGTCCACTGAAGTCATTTGGAAATATTTATTATTAGGGTATTTCAAGCTTCACGTTAAGCCTGAAAAGTTATGTACCATACCCTATAGTCTGAATCCATTTCTAGAATCATGTGAAGCCATTATAGGCATTGCACCGTCTCTGCAAGAGGCTACAGAAATTGACATGACAAGTCCATAAAAGGTTAGAAAAATAGCCTTCAGTCTCAGTTAATTTCAACCATTTCGAAGTATTTACTGTTACTCCATTCAAAGCTTCACGTGAAGGCTGAAAAGTAATGTACCATACCTGTCATGTCACGAGGGGTTAATGCAAGTCTTAAGTGAAGGATGACATAACAAGTGTTCAGTATGAATCCATTGCATTGTACGAAACCCTTCACGTGAACCATTGAGTCTAAAACCATGACATTGTCCTCCACATATTGGCATCACTTGGGTAATCAATTGCAGGCTTCACGTGAAGCCATTATAGCCTATATAAGTTGTGTGATAATGTCAATAAGTCGTAAACCTCACCCACATCTGCAAAAATGCCGAAGCGAAAATGCTTACGGGGTGTGTAGTCTATCTGTTCGGTCCCAGGCGACGACATGCACTCAAACAACCGAACCTCTTTGGACTTCCTTAGGGTAGGTACGTACACAGATGCAATCGATAACAAATGGTATGGTCGAAAATGTCTATTTCTTAACAAACCTATCGTAATGCACAATACGACGGGTCTAGTTAGCCATATATTCATTGGCGAGGTATCCCAACAACCACCTCACGGTGTGACAGATGACCAATACAATAGGTTGAGGTTGTCGTGGGAAGACTTATTCGATAAACGGCGTGAACAAGAGATGTATTACCGATGGCATGGCCTCCATGTCCCAAAGGCCTGTTCAGCTAAGGTGTGGGGCAGTCCGTCATTTTTAAGTAGTAAGGTCATAAAAGCGCTCAAATGCGAGATTAACCAAATGCAACGAAGGTTGGATAGGTATCATTTTACAGAGCATGCAAAGAAAGAATATGTTGATCCAACACAACGAATAATAGACATTATTGAAGATCCACTGCTGGTGTCTGACCCAGAACTTTTGAAATTCTTAGAAGAAGAAGGCGACGATGACTATATTAACTATCTACATAGTAGCCTTTCGATTGCTAACAAACCACTGTACTATTACGAACATGGTCCATAAAGCTTATTCATGTTTGTAGTTAAGTTTGTTGTGAAGTAACTTAATATGTAAGGGTAGTATTTGCTATCTTATGTTTCATATAACATGTCCATGTAGTGTTCATATTTAAGATTTTCTATTCCATGTAATATGAGTCCATGTTATTCTAAGTCCGTGATTCGATAGAGACAAGACAACTACCTTGCATAACAAAATAAATTACATACATAACAAAAAACAGTTACTTAAGGTGTCCAAAATACATTAAGGTGTCCAAACAACAATTATTACTATGCCACTCGCCAAAGCCTCTCTGGACATTTTCGCTTGTCATGCCCAGTTTGTTGACAAAGACTGCAGTGGTAGCTATGCTTTTGCCTGGAGGTGTCCATTTCATTACAAATACGGGTCGTTTTGGGCCAACCTGGCTTTGGATTCAGTGATCGCAAATGGCCTGTATTGGGGAGCAACGTGGGCATACTACTCAAGGGCCAGTAATCTTCATAGGGCATTATGCTAAAATTAGAATCCCAAATGCGTGGGTATACATCAATTCCGTACTCTGGCGCCACCAAGTAAAACAGATCGACGCCTAAGTTTGAGGTGATAGCAAGCATGTGCGAACGTGGATATTTGTTGATGATGTATTTCGAACAAGAACAACTAGGCTGGTTAAGTCTTACAACCTGCTTTTGCCCACCCAGCATCCCGTGGTGTGTGGTTTCGACCTCATATTCACCTTCTTGCCTATAAATGAAATTGAAATCAGTTTCATTGTCACAAAATACTGATCATCTTAAAAGTGATGGCAGTGCATTTACCTGTTAAACGCTCTCAACAAATGTGTATTTCTTTTGCACTGGTATTTTTCTATTTGTTTTTATAGCTTGTGGCCATACCTCAAACCAATAGCCCGATTCTTAATACAATCAATTCTCCTCTCATCAAAATACTTAACAAGCCGATGGAATGTAGTTTCCACATATGCCGTGATGGGCACATTCCGAGCGCCCCTCAATACACTGTTAATCCCTCTGATAGGTTTGTTGTCAAAATCCCCCACCTACAACCTCCATCATGTGCAAGTGTCCACTTTTCAGCCTCCATCTCTTGCAACCAATTTAATGCCTCTGGTTTAAGATTTCAAATCTCCTTCATAATCAAGTTGAACTTCTAAATTTGATGGCAACTACCAGCCTTCCATACCAAATCCATGATTTTTGTGTTGCTGAATTTCTTGTTAAAGTTGCTGCTAACGTGCCTGAGGCAATATCGATGATATCTAACCGGTCACAAACACGGATGTTCCCAATACCGCGTAACAGCATTCAACAGGCCCTGTGCCTATCAGATATCAACGTGATGCCCTCACGGTTAGGCACTACATGCCGTCTCAAGTTCTTAATAAACCATGACCACGACATTATAGTCTCTTCATCTACAATGACAAAAGCAAGTGGTAAAATGTGTTCATCGCTAATTGATGTGATAGCTACCAGCATCTTCCCGGTGTATTTTCCATTAAGGAAAGTCCCATCAATGTCGATAACAGGAAGGCAGTGAGCGAATCCATCGATGGTGGGTTTGAAAGCCCAGAACACATAATTAAACACCACCTCATCCAATGTAGTTGACGGCAATACATTCCAGTCTACAACTATTCCAGGATTAAAGGTCTGTAATGTCGTCATGTACCGGGGAAGCTTCGTGTATGACTTATCCCAGTTCCCAAATATCACCTCAATGGCTCTTGTTTTTGCAAGCCATGCCTTCTGTAAGATACTGTGTGCTTCAATGCAGTTTGTACAGTGGTGATAAGCAATGCCACCTTTGTTTTCGCATCTGCCTGTACACAAACACTGACCGCATGCAAGTGTATACATAAACAACTCCCGTTTTAATTTTAAATTATATTGGTTTAAAAGAAATATAGTTTACCTTAACTGAGTCCAGTATGACTGTCGTAATGAGATCAGTATCAATGTTACAGTGGTCTCTCTACAACCTTGCAAACACACAATGATGTGGACCGGGATACGTCTTTACCTTAAAGAAACCATATTTCTTTTTCTTGGAGGCTCAAAACCTCCAGCTGCAATCATGCTTGCACCATACATCCCAAACCTTCTTACCCGTTTCCACCACCATATATATTATTTTCTTTTCTTTACAATATACATCTTTACTTCATATTTCACCGAATCTCTGTCTTTAAAGATCATCCCTTTTTCGAACTCTACGGTCTCCAGGGTCCATATGTTCCCACGATAATAAAGGTCTTGACTAGTTACGGTAACGTCACCACCCCCCTCCAAGTTTGTGAAGAAAGGGATAGGAGTGTATTGTTCGGGTATATCAACCGAGGACGATGGCGGTTCACCAAATTCAGGCCCCTCATCACTAGATTCATCATCAGCCATTAGTTCAGCGTCAATGTCCTTATCCACATCCAGATCAGGACCTACACTGTCAAGTACGCATCCCTCAGCTCCATCACCACCCATATTAAAGTACTCGTCAATAGGCCGGTGGAACCTGTCAACTGGGGAAGTCGATAGGTGTACTAGAGATAGACGCTCAGCCCCTGAACTTGTACCAATGTCGTGTTGCATCTGTGATCCCCCGGCTGTGTATGACCCATACGTTGGATAATACGGGTGTGGGGACATATCGGCATACTATGAAGCCCTGGTATAAGATTCATGAGTCAACATCCTAGTGAATGAGCTAGGAACATTGTATGCCTCATAACCTGAATACATTGGATCTGGTACATTCAACCTACTCATTATGTTCTCTTTTTTCATGTATAGTTCAACATAATTCAGTGTGGGAAAACACGCCGAGATGTCCAGCACACTATCCAAGGTCATGTCATCATTAATGGGCACCTTCTTGTAATAAATGAACCTCTCCCATTGTCTATGGGGATGTCTGCATATAAATTTCAAACGGATGTTTTCCCCTTCATCTATAACCTTGGGCATAATAAACTGTTCTAATTCTTCAAGTGTTGTTCTACGTTGTATAATGTAAAACCCCTTCATTTCGGTATCATATGATATGCCTTTGTCAGGGTCTTCTACTATCGTCCCGCCCCAATAGCACATCACCTTTATGGTATCCATTCAGTGCACTAACTTAACATATGAAAATACACATTAGATGAAATTTGATCAACTTAAACTTAAATTTAAATATTCACTGTCTACAAGTTACATGAAAGTTAAAAAGTTCAAAGACAAATTTATTCTAGTTCAAAGGGGAAAAAAATCTGCTATCACTAAGCAATAGTAATGAACTACTTAACTTAAAGGATGTAGAAAAATGGTAAACTCAACTTCATATCATTATATGTCAACATTAACATTAGCACATCAACATAGCTTTGCTTAGACACAGTATCAAAGAAGCACGCATCAGCACATTGCAGATCACATTAACATCAGCACATCAACATAGACAACAGAAAAGAAAGGAAAAAATAATAACAAAAAATAGCTTTACTTAGACACAACATCAAAGAAGCACGCATCAATGGCTTGTATATTAATTGGTTTTTAATTAATATATGCATCACAGACCAAGAACTGGGGTAGTTTTTAATTAGTTGATGACACTGTATACCGATGCTAAAATAGCAAATGACAACACAAAGGCTAAGGAAACTATTGAGCTTGTAAACTGAGTCTAACAATACGACAGAGTAGATATAAGGTAATGAGAGGTTTTAGTCACCACAATCCTAGAGAAAACAGAAGATAATTGTGTGATGTATTCCTATAATCTGGTCCATGAAAAAATAAGATCCTTGTTGCAGTGTTGCAGTCTTTGAAGCCATTTCTAGTTAAAATGAGATTTTAAATCCATCCTTAAACACCTCTAATATACATTCACCTTCACTTTCCAATAAAAGAAAAATCAACTAAAGTTATATGTATTGAGGGAGAAAGAAACTAACTATAGTGTATATATAAATTCACGTCAAAAGTGTAAAATTTTGTATTTTTAATACGTCTCATTAATTACCTTTTTGTGTCTAAAATTATGTAATGAAGTCAAGGCAACCTACAGTTTTGTTTAATAATAATAGTTATGTTTTTCCTTCAAAAGATAAGAAAACACTACTGTAGAAAAAAATATGTAAAGGAAGTCAAGGCAACCTACCTTTAAGCAAGAAAAAACACAGAAGCCAAATAATTCACTTTTGCTTCAATCAATGGCATTTGCTTCACAATGCACTTCCTTTTATGTTGCTTCCCACCTGGGGGGAGAGAGAGACAGATAGCGAGTGAAATCCCCAAATCCCCAAATCCCTAAACCCTAGTTCCTAGTTCTTCTGAGATGAGAAAGAGAGCTATGGGGCTACAGAGATCTATAGAGAATGCATGCAATGGCAGCTACTGCATCATCGGCCATGCAATGGAGGAAGAAGAGTTGGAGGAGCCACAATGCCTTTGGGTTCATCGAGAGTAATATAATACGTGACTTACATTCAGATCTGGGCAGGGGTTTTATATCGCCGAAAAAGCGTCATTTCATATGACATTTTATGTTAAAACTTAAAAGCGTCGATTGTAAAGACGTCTTTACAAGAATAACAAAAATCATCGTTCCAAATGACGCCTTTAAGAAAGCGTCAACTCGACTAACGCTTTTCATTATTATTCTAAATTCCAAATTTGGTAGAGAAAATTAAATGTAAAGAGTCATTCGTATTGACGCTTTTATTAGAAACGTCAAACCTAATGACGCTTAGCCAAGGTTTGGAAAATATTCAAATTTCAACTCTTGTTTAATATATATTAATTAAAATAAATCTGTTTTGGTAAAAGGCCCTTTTTTTCTCCTTATTTTCTGATGTTTCATCAACTAAATTGACTTCTTTTGTCAGTCATTACTACTTATGCGCTAGCTGTGACCTTCCTTCCTTTTTGCAGGGATGACTAGGCAAACAAGTTTCGCCACTGGAAGGATGAGTTTAAAACTACAATGCAACACTATTGGTTGGGTACAAAACTCCTTTGCGCTGATGTTAGGATAAGCTCGAGGTTGTTGTTAAAACTTGCAAGTGGGAAGAGTCTTTCCAGGGGGGAGAGACAACAACTCACCCCCACCACAGCTAATATTTTTGGGCTAGTTCCTTTTGTTGTTTTTATTATAGTTCCGTTCATGGAGTTCTTGCTGCCAGTATTCCTAAAATTGTTTCCCAGCATGTTGCCATCAACCTTCTAGGACAAGATGAAAGAACAGGTAATGATTGGAATTACTGTTCTGTTCCTAAATATCATCAAACTGCTCTGATCTCAACATTTTCGCTAAGTCAAACAAATCCACTAAGTTTATTCTCTACGGACTCTTTCTTGGCTTTTTACCCTTCAAAAAGTTTGTTAAGGAATTTAATGGCTTTCTGTTTAGGCGATCTTCTGATGCATATTAGTGGGCCAGGATCACGTTCCATGAGAGATTTGTCATGATCAAAGCAGAAAAAATGTTCTTGAGAAAAAAGAAAAAAGTAAAAAGAAACATTTTTCCTATGAGTGCTTATTGGAGAAATTTTTTTCAAGTTTCTAATATCATGTATTTGAATTAAGCTCTAAAGCCTTAGAGTTATTTCAGGCCTAATTGTTTGGTCTTGTCAGAGTTAACAGTACTCTGGTTGTGTTTATATATTTTTTGTAGTATATTAAAAGTCATCTTCAAAGCTAACAGTACTCTGGTTGTGTTTATATATTTTTTGTAGTATATTAAAAGTCATCTTCAAAGCTAACAGTACTCTTTGTGCACTAAATTGCTATCAAGCACTTTAACATCCATCCTGGTATAAATTTTCTCACTGCATACTATGACTGATGCTTGTGAGCATATCTTTTATTGCTTTGATTGATGTGACCTCCTTGGCATCATCATCTTCTGAATGTACTATCCGTACTATTTTTTGAATTCAATTTTATTGCAAAGGAATTTAGGAAGCAAGGAAATTATTATACATACAAGGAATAGCCACAAAAACAGATTTAATTGACATACCTTGTCTAGTCTTATAAGATCTAAATTCCAACTTTAATTTGCTTTCATGGCTAGTCTTCAACCACAAGAAAAACAGAAAAAGAGGAAAAATAGAGTTTGGCCAACAATGCATACAATCTTACCCAATTTAATGTCAAGTGAAACCAAGTAGATAGGTTGGTTCTTTTTATCTTTCTTTTACTTTTGCTTCTTCTTCTTCTTTTTTTTCCTTTTCCCTTCTTGTCTCTCTTGTGCTTAGGGGTTGCCAATCCACACTGAAAAAGTGGCCCCCTTGTAATCACCAATATAAATCAGTAGTTAAATAGTTAATAGGTAGAAAAGAATGTAGTGGATAGTGGCAAACACGATACTCATAAGATGAGCCTTTTCTAATACAAAAATTATTCGATAATTGAGACATGTGACATCAGTCAAGTCAAAAGAAAGTTTTATTCCACTTGCCTTTTCCATGCGTGTGATAGGTCGCTCAGTACTTGAGATGGTTAGCATCTAACTTGTACATATTGTGGGGTATGTAAAACACTTGAAAGATATGTTGTATCTTCTAGAAAAACTTTAAAACTGAGGGGAAACATAATTTAAAATAGTGATATGCGGGGTAGAACTGCAAGAAATATTGAGAGGCGCTTGTTTCCATCTAACTGAATATGTTATATTAATGTGCTTGTAAAATAATGTGGTTTTGTGATAATTTTGGTGATGCCGAGGAAAATGTATTTTGCAAAATGGTGTTTTTACCATTTTTTTAAAATTTGATACTTAAATCCTTAAATATCTTGATAAAAGATGCTTATGCATCAACTTTAGGCTTAAGCAAGTGATTGGTATGATTCCATCTTTTATGTATGAAGGGCTAACAATTCACCAAGGTAGCAAAGTCTAGCTCAGGAAGTCTGGATAAAAACTTCGGCTCATTTCTATTCCAATCTCCTTTAAGTTTAGTTATTATTGAATCCATGAGTCTCCCATAGCTTTGATTGAATAGGAAAAATAAAAAAGAGCTCACTTATAAGTGAATGGTTATGGCTTTTGCTATGGCCTTCGTATTGGCTTTAAATATAACATGATATATCATAGCATCTAAAATTTTTATACCAAGGGCCTTTCAGTCAAGTGTACTAGTCACAATAAAAATCAATTTAGCTGTGATCGCTGAAAATTTTGGCCTAATTTTAGCAAGCAACTGATGCAGTGATTGAAATACCCACTATTTTACTCTATTGTTTTACCCCATCAGATATACATATCGACATCATGTTTTTTGGCATGAGAAGAAGCTAACATGATTGTTAATTTACCTATCAATTAACTAAAGTTACTCGCAAATTGTGGCTCGTAAATGCTCGTCACACAACAGATGATATAGATAAAGACCCTTTATGTTCAGCGATGTCCCATTTTCAAGTGCTCTTTTTATCTAAGTTCAACTGCTCAATTTGTAGGAGGCTCTTAAACGGAAGCTAAATGCGAGGATAGAATATGCAAAGTTTCTTCAGGACACCATAAAAGAAATGGCAAAGGAAGCTCAAACTCTCGAAGTGGAGAAAATAAGAAAACAGCGGAAGATCTTGATGAATTTATGAACAACATTCGTCTTTTTCTAAAAAAAATTAATCCTTATTCTGTTATGCCCACTTTTTTGGTTTCTTTTTCCCTCAGACCAAAAAAATAGAGTTTGCAAAATTTCTTCTTATTCTTTTTTTTTTATTACTAAATATTTTATGTTTTACAATATTTTGTTGAAAATATTTTTAAAATATACAATATAATTGGTTGTTTGATGTATGCTATGACATGCACATGACCTGACATTACTTATGCAGTTGGTAAACTTAGTAGATTTACTAGTAAACCTGGCACTAGCCATTGGAATGCTATAACAAGAGTTTTAAAATAGGGGACGTGAATATCATTTTCCTGCATTTTGTGAATCTGTTGGAATTGTCCATGAAACCTCTATGGTTTACACTCCACAACAAAATAGAGTTGCTGAAAGAAAAAACAGAACATTAGTAGAAATGACTAATGCTATGCTTTTTAATTCTGGTCTTTCTAATGGTTTTTGGGGTGAAGCTATGTTAACTGCATGTTATATTTTAAATCGTGTTCCTCACAAGATGTCTAAAGTGTCTCCATATGAGTTATGGAATAAAAGAAAGCCTAATTTGTCTTATTTTAAAGTTTGGGGCTGCAGAGCTATTGTTAAATTATCTGAACTTAAGATTAAGAAGTTAGGACAAAAAGCTATTGAATGCGTTTTCTTAGGATATGCAGAACATAGTAAAGGATATAGATTTCTTGTTATTGAGACTAATGATTCAATTGAGATCAATACCGTTTTTGAATCTAGAGATGCAGTCTTTTATGAAAATAGATTCACATCTATTTCCAATATAAATGAGACTAGAAAGCATGTGGAACCACCTTTGGAACTACAGAAAGATGTCATTGTATCTTCTGGACCTAGAAGGAGTAAAAGGATAAGGACTGAAAAGTCTTTTGGGCCAGATTTCATTGTTTATTTGGTTAAAGGTACTAGAGATTCTATCTCTAAGCAAACTTTGATTTCCCTTTCTATAGAACCTGACCATTTTTCATTCGATGAGGCTGTGAAGTCTCAAGATTTAGCTTTTTGAAAAGAGGCTATTAAAGATGAAATGGACTATATTATGGGTACTAAAACTTGGAAATTAATTGATCTACTACCTGGTTCTGTTCCTGTTGGATGTAAACGAATTTTCAAAAAGAAAATGAAGGTAGATGGAACTATAGACAAGTTTAAGGCCAGATTAGTTGCCAAAGGTTTTAAGCAACAAGAAGGAACTATTTTGACACTTATGCACCTGTTGTTAGAATTAGTACTATCCGGTTGCTTATTGCATTAGCTTCTATCTATAACTTTGAAATTCACCAAATGGATGTTAAAACTGCATTTCTAAATGGTGAATTGGATGAAGAAGTTTACATGGACCAACTTGAGGGTTTTATCATGCCTGGACAAGAACATAAAGTTTGTAAGTTGGTTAAGTCTCTTTACGGACTTAAACAAGCACCTAAACAGTGGCATGAGAAATTTGATCAAGTTGTGGTTACTAACGGCTTTAAAATACATGAATCTGATAAGTGTGTTTATAGTAAGTTCAATAATGATAAAGGTGTGATTATTTGTTTATATGTAGATGACATGTTGATTTTTGGTACTGATTATGATAGCATTGTGAAAGTTAAGAATTTTTTGTCATCTAATTTTGAAATGAAAGACATGGGGATTGCTGATGTCATTTTGGGTATTTGAATTAAAAGGAATACTAATAAGATTGTCCTTTCTCAATCACATTATATAGAAAAAATACTCAAGAGATTTGATTTATTTGATTGCAAACCTGTGAGTACACCATTTGATTCAAATATGAAATTGTATCCTAATACTGGTAGAGCTATTGATCAATTGAAGTATGCTAAGGTAATCGGTTGTTTGATGTATGCTATGACATGCACATGACCTAACATTGCTTATGCAGTTGGTAAACTTAGTAGATTTACTAGTAATCCTGGCACCAGCCAATGGAATGCTGTAACAAAAGTTTTAAAATATCTAAAAGGAACCATGGATTATGGTTTGTGTTACAGTGGGTATCCTACGGTTTTGGAAGGATGCACTGATGCTAGTTGGATATCTGATCGAGATGATCATACATCAACCAGTGGGTGGATATTTCTCCTTGGTGGAGGAGCTATCTCCTAGGGTTCTAAAAAGCAGACTTTGATTACAGACTCTACCATGGCTGCAGAGTTTGTAGCTTTGGCTTCTTGTAGTAAAGAGGCTGAGTGGCTTAGGAATTTGTTGTTGGAAATTCCTCTTTAGTCTAAACCAATGTCACCTATATCGTTGCATTGTGATAGTGAGGTTACACTGTCACGAGTATATAGCCACATTTATAATGGAAAATCTAGCCACATTGGCCTGAGACATAGCAGTGTGAGATAAATGCTCACTGCTGGAGTTATCACCACAGATTTTGTGAGATCATACCAAAACTTGGCAGATTTGCTTACTAAAGGACTTGGTGAAGAAAACATCAATAGGGATGGGTCTTCGGCCCATATGATTAGTCATCACTGGTGGAAACTCGACTCAATGCTTGAAACATCAAGTCTTGAGTTCAATGAGCCAAAGTACATCAGATGTAGTGAGTGTAGGTACTATACAAAATTTTCATCCCAAGGAAAAAAGTACTTGGTACCAATAATGTAAATGAGGAAGATTGAGCAATAAGCTCTTAATAAACTTATAACATATTGCGTTGAAGTGTTTAAGTTACTAGAACACTTCAAATAAGTCTACCTATATGAGTTTTGAAGGTGGTACCGCCTTCTATGATGACTTGGGCAGTCTCTAAAGCACTCATGAAACAAGATATAGACACAAGGCCAATCCATGTATTGGCTTTTATGAATTTACCTAAAGAAGAGAATATTGATGTGTGAGACATGTCCGGTTAGCTATATAGGATTGCTAGTTCAAAGCTTGCGTACCATGCCATCCTTGTTAACAATGATGTGTTATCACTAAGTGAAGGTTCAAGTCCATAAGACATCTTCATTTATGCATTAGTTTTCCATGTCTGGCCAAGATATGATTTTTAAATTATTTTGAAAATGGTGGGAGATTGTTGAAAATATTTTCAAAATATATAATATATGTAGTAGTTTTGGGGTTTTCCAAAATGGTTTTGACTAGCTTTGAAGAAAGTCTTTATTGCCTTATTAAATGAATCCCACATTGAAAAGTGACAAGTTTGGTAAGGCATTTATAAATGCCAACAACTTTCTATGTGTTGCTTTAGAGCAATGATTGGGTGTAGCACTCAAGTGTGAGCATGTGTGACAAGCCATATGTGCGCCACACACACGTCTCGCGTGCGAGTTACATGGCGCAATGTGGCACTTTAGTAGCAGACTTGGCATTTGGACACGTGGCACGTGTATGTATGGCATGTGATCAAGACCATTGATTTTTGTCAATCATGATAATCAACGATCGGATGGCTAATACATAAGCAAAAAAGATCGTATGATGAGAATCACATCTGATTATAAAGGTGTGATGAATGATCTGATCAAATAATAAATATGTGCGATCTACATCGTTAGATTAGAAAGGGGTGATCCGACGACTGTGTTTAAACCTGCAAGTGACTGTTAGAAATCAGTTATTATTTGAATTCTAACAGTCATGTCTGGTCCAAAAAGACACCAAAATGTCTATAAAAACATGGCAGATTCGCAGACAATATGGACATTTTTTTTTCTGCAACTTCTCTCTATATTAAAAGGCATTATAATACTTGATTCTTTCTAGTTTTTATTGTTTATCATCTCTGAAGTCTGTTTATACAAAAATAGACATTCAGATTTTTGGCAGACTTGATAATCAGAGGGTATTCGGGTCTAATTTCGTGTGTGCAACACGCAGTCAGAATTACAGATTTTCTGGGCTCCATTGTATTCTGGAGGTGATTTGTCATTAACCCGGTGCACACCAGATTCTGAGAATTGGTGGGGGCGAATATCGTCTTAAGGAAAGCGATATTAATCGTGCCTTGGATATGATTATTCATCTTCTTCTTCCTTTTACAGATTTCTACACTAACATATTCCCATGATTAAACAGGCTAGAAGGGGTGCTCGTGTTTCCAATGATGAAATTCTAGACTTTGCCAAGTTGTTTAATGATGAGCTCACTCTTGATAACATCAGCAGGTTGGTGATACTGCTAAACTTTCTGTTATTTGGATAAATCTATTCTATTTAATTAAATTTCTCTCGTTCATTGTGTGAGATCATACTAACTCAAGTACCTGCTTTGGTTACAGGCCTCGGCTAGTGAATATGTGTAAATATATTTATGGGTATCAGCCCATTTGGTACAGATGCGTATTTGTGTTATATGCTTCGAAAAAGACTACAACGGTAAGCTTATTATATCCATTCTGAGGAAGGTTTTCATTAAATCTTAATGGTTGTCTAGTTTAAAAGCTTTTATGTTGGCTAATTTCCCTGACAAAGGGGAAAAAAAACTTATTTTCCAACTTGGGTGCTGATTCAACTTTATTCAGCAGCATAGGTTGAGCGCTATTTGGAATAGCGTTGTTTCTAAAAATGCCTTCCAAAAAAGCATTTTTTAAGTCATTTCTACTCTCCCCATACGGAGATTTAGTTTGAATACGGGGATTGAATACGGGTAAAAATTTGTATAAAAAGACTAAAAAAGCCATTTGAAATGGCGTTTCTTTCAGCAAAAAAACGCCATTTGGAATGACATTTTCTCCTGGTAAAAAACGCCATTTGAAATGACGTTTTTATACCCTATATACCTTCGCGTCTTCTTCCCCTCTTACGCCACTGTAATTTTTTATAACACAGACAGTACTCTCATCGTATCTCTCTCGTCTCTCCTGCAAACCCCCCCTTGCATCGTCTATCTCGCTACATTGAAGCTCTCATCGTCTCAGGTGCTCTGTCTCTCGACAAAGGTCAGTTGCTCCTATATGTACATTCATATAGGCATATATACATTCATGAAAATTTATTTGTTTGTGAATATGCATATATATATATATATATATTTGTTTGTTTGTAAATATGCAAGCCAGCTATATGTATATATATTTGTTTGTGAATATGTAATTAAAACCCTACATGAAGATGATATTTATGTGTATATATTTGTAATCTTAATGTTCATGTAATTTACTCAGATTTGCATCCAAAGTGAAAATTTCATGTGATTATTTTTATTTTTTTGTATATATGTGTAAAGTTAACTCAAACTCAAGCCCAGATTAATTGAAACTTAAATCTATACATAAATGTCTCTCTACCAATATGTCACTATACATTGAAAAAAAATTTAAACTATGAAAATATTTAACATCACACTGAATAAGTTAAAATAGTCTAACTTTTGAAGAAACATTAAAATTATTTTTGAAATATATTCAGTTACATAATTTAAAATCTATAAATATTAAAAATTTAATAATTGAAATTATATATTTTTTAAAAAAGGTCATATAGGTTTCAACTATTATAAAAAAAAATGACAATTTGATTAAATTCATAAATAGTTTCATAAAATTATATAAAAAAAAAACTTATATACATAAATAGATTCTCTATATATACAAAAAAAAAATTTAATCTTCATAAAATTAAAAAAAAAAAAATTGTGCTCACAGCACTCCAAAGAAAAATATATTTATATACATTCAATAATGTATCTCATTTAAATTCATAAATACATTCAATTTTGAACTATCATACAATAAGTCCTATAGGTTTCAACTTTTTATTTATGTTTTTACGAAATAGCTTTGGTATAGCAGTATGAAAAATTATTATAAATGACAATTGGATGCATGCTAAGTAATTAAATTATTTGTACATTTGTGTCAAGCCTCACACTAACTTTTAAAAAATTCTTTGTTTAGATCTCTCCCCTATTTGTTTGTGAATATCTCATTTTCATTTTTATTTTTTCAACAATAATTAACTGGTTATCAATAGGTGAATAGGACCCACAATAGGCTATATTGCAGTCTTAGGCTATGTGAATAGCTATACTTTACTCACATCAATGAGAGGTCTCTACCATCAGTACCATACGTGTATGTATCGTGCTATATAGCTGTGTTGTTTGGCATGAAATTTGTAGATATGCAATTGATTATTTATCCCTTAATTTTTACATTTTTAGTAAGGTAAAGTCTACTTAATGAGGTGGGTTAAAATTATATGTGTTTCATGATAGGCGCAGATAAGTAATGAGGACAATGGTAATGTTTTTTTTTTTTTTTTTTGGGGGGGGGGGGAGGGAGATAGTAAAAGATCGTTGAGAAGGTATATCCTATGATATAGAGGCTAGCCGCTGCTATGATGTAGAACTGGAAACCTCACTTGCTGGGTCACGGGAAAGGATCATGCCTATAATGGCTGGGTATGGAGAATATGTGAATATAAAGTTCATATGTGGATACTCTTATCGACGGATTAGAGAAGTCCTGGTATATAAGAAGTTGTTGGTCAATGACGACATGACATTGCAAACTGTCTTAAATCTCCCTTTGAGATATAGTGACTTGCATTGTGTTGAAATATACATTGTGAATGAAGGGAGCACAATGACCACCAGTGTTAGTTGTGCAGATGTGAATTGGTGAGATGTCCAGTCCTACGGTGAACTATTGACGTGGGGGGGTGATGTATCGACATTAGGGACATGTCGCGCCCAGATTTTTCGCACTCAAGGAATACTCACACAAGTGGGAAAAATGTTGTACTCTCTTGTTAGAACTCACCCTCCTAGAAGAATGAGTGCGACTAGGTTTGAATTGAAAATAGATTTGAAATAAAGGGCTTTTGAAAAAGATTCGGAGTCACCACCAAACTTGATTAAGGTGAGTTAGGTAACCTAAAAACTAAGAATAATCCGAAGACTACACTTAGGGTTTTTGGAAAACGATTTTGAAAATATCTCCTTAAGAGAGGGTTTTTTAGGAAAACAGGTTGTTTGGCAACCTTTGGAAAACATTTAGCCCTTTTCAGAAATAACTCCGTTTTGGTCTTTGAAAACAGTGATCCTAGGTTCGGAGGTTGGTTACGTGTAGGGAAGACGCACTAAGCTATCACCCTACCCCGCCCTTTCGGTACCTACATGTCAATCTACCCTAAATTCACCTATGAGAGTCTTTAACTAACTATAGTTCAATCCTACCCACTTTGAAAAACAATGCTTGAAAACTAATATGATGCATGGTATGCAAGTGCAAGGAAAGAGAATTGAAAAATAGATTTGAAAAGAGATTTGAAGAGATAGAATTGAAATTAAAAAGTTTAAAAATTTAGAAATTTGAAATTGGAAGTTTGAAAGTAGATGGGAATTTGAAATTTGAAAAAATTTTGAAAACCGCACCCATGAGGGTGGAATTGAAAGTTTGAAAAGTATTGTAACCGCACCTATGAAGGTTGCCTACGTATCCCTTTGGGGGAATCAGGTCAGTCGTAGTTCGGACAAGAATTCGATTGAAAATAGAAGAGTTGATTGAAAAAGGAGATTGAATTTGATTTGAAATTAGAAGAGGAGATTGGAAATTGAAATTTTGGAAAAGATTGGACTTTGATTTGAAAAGATGGATTTTGGAAAGACTTGGTTGTGGAAAGATGGAGGTTTCGAAAACCTAGACTTAGGAAAGATAGGAGACCTAGGAAAGACTTGAGATTAAGAAAGATTGGATTGGAATGTTGAATTTGAAAGATTTGGAAAGATTTGGAAAGATTTGGAATTTAGGAAAGATTTGGATTAGGAAAGTTTCGAATTAGGAAAGTTTCAGGTTTAAGAAAGTTTTCAACTTTAGGAAAGTTTTGAAATGAGAAAAGTATTGAATTTAGAAATGTTTTGATTAAAAAAAAAAAAGTTTAGTTTGAGAAAGGTTTAGAATTTGGAAAGTTTCAAATTAAGAAAGTTTTGAATTTTGGAATGTTTGAAAAAGGGAAGTTTTGAATTTGGAAAGTTTTGAAAATAAAGAAGTTTTGAAAATAAGAAAGTTTCGTTTTGAGAAAGGTTTGAAAAAGGAAAGTTTTTAGTTTAGAACTGTTTGAATTAAGAAAGTTTTGAATTTAGGAAAGTTTTAGATTGAAAAAGATTTTGAAGTTTTGGAAAGTTTGGAATTTAAAAAGATTTGGGTTTAGAAAGATTTAACTTAAGAAAGTTTTGAATTTAGGAAGCTTAGAATTTTATAAAGATTTGAAATTTAGAAAGTTTAGGATTTAGAAAGTTTTAGAGTTTAAATTTTAGAAAGTCTTGAAATTAGGGAAGGCTTGAGTTTAGGAAAGGTTTGAAAACTTAGGTTTAAGAAGTTAAAATTTGAAAAGAGGGTAGAATTAGGAAAGGGTTGAATTAGGAAAGATTTGAAAGTTGAGTTTTAAAATTTAGGAAAATTTTTATGTTCAAGTTTTGGAAGCTTAAGGTTTAAGAAAGTGGAGGATTAGGAAGGATTTGAATTTAGGAAAGATTTGGATTTGGAATGGATTGGATTTGGTTTCTAAAAGAAAAGATTTGATTTTGTTTCCAAAAACGGACGACGGGATCTAGTTTCCTAAACGGGAAGATTTGATTTGGTTTCTAAAAGGGAAGATTTGATTTGACAAGGATTTCGAAAGGGAGATTCTAGAAACCCTAGATTTGAAAAATTATAGTTTCGACGTAGAAAATAGGTTTTGGAAACGTGTATAATTTGGATAAGAAAACAAGAGGTTTTGGAAACCTAGGTTTGGGGCAAAGTTTGAAAACCATATTTTTGGGAAAAAAATTTAGGGTTTCCTAATTGTGGGTTCTAGGGCTTGACTTGGGCTCTAAGAAAAGAGTTTTTGAAAAATGCGTTTTTGGAAACGAAGGTTTTCTAGAAGGGAATCCTAGGGAGGAGTTTTTGGAAAGTGAATTTGAAGAGGGAGTTTTTGGAAAAAGATTTTAAAGAGAAGAAGTTTTGGAAAGTGTGTTTTTAGAAACGTAGATTTTAGAAGGAAAATCCTAGAGGGGAATTTCTAGAAGGAAGATTTTGGAAAGGGAGTTTTTGGAAAGATTTTTGGAGTGAGTTTTTAGAAAGTGGATTTTGGAGAGAGGATTTTGGAAAGGAGTTGAAAAAGGGAGTTTTGAAAAATAGATTTTGGAGGGAGTTTTTGAAAACAACTTTGGAGAGGAGAGTTTTAGGAAAGTATGTTGAAAAAGAGATTTTTAGGAAAGGATTTTTGAAAAGAGAGGTTTTAGAAGGTATGAAAACATCTCACTTTCCTAAAGCGATTCTAGCCATAAGAGGACTAGAACCACTTTAAGAAAGTGGTTTTGAAAACAAGGTTTGAAAATATAGACCAAAAGGTCACTTTTAATATAACACTTTCCTAAAGCAACCCTAGTTATGGAAAAGATAGAATCACCCTAAAATTGTGGTTTTGAAAATAAGTTTTTGAAAAAGAGATTTTGATGTAATTTTGAAAACAAGTTTGAAAACGATTTTGAAAACAACTTTGAAAACGAATTTTGGAAGATGCAAGATTATGATATGCACGATGCAATTTGGGGTCGTGAACATACAAGGTTAAGGCTTCACCACATAATCAAAGGGGCCGGACCCACGTGGTCTTTGGTTAGACTAGAAGAAAGCCCCCGACACGGTGACTCTCCAATAGCCCAATCCTACACATGGACCGGGAATCCCCTTGTTTCAAGCATGCAAAGAAAGGGGGGGGGGGAAAGAGATGGGCATTAAAATAGAGAAAACCTATGTGGGTTGGAGAGAGAAGAGAGAGGGGGGAAGTACAGAAAATTAAAGAGAAAGCCTACCGTATGTCTTCTTTATTTTGCGCGCCGCGCTGTCTTCGGTCTTCGGTCTTTGTCTTGATCTTCACCTTCAGTCTTCAAGAGTTGTCTTCAAGCTTCTGGTTGCAGCTCCTCAAGGCTTCGAAAGATGGTTGAAGGCTAGTGTACGAGTGTATGGGGGTGTGTATGAGTGTACAGGAGGTTAGGGTTTGTTTATGGTGGCTAGGGTTTAGTGTAGGGTGGCTAGGGTTTGGAGAACCTAAGGAAACTAGGGTTTTTGGAGGTGCTCGAGCTCTGTATATCGAAATATAGGATTCTTAGGTTAAGTTTGCAGACCCTTTTCACGTTGAATGAGGCTTTGTATTTATAGAAGTTGGACAAACCTGGCGCCTGTTGCAGTGGCGCCATGCCATTTTTTGGCTTGGCGCCACTACTAGTGGCGCTAGCCAATTAGGAAAGATTTAAGGTCAGCAAGCAACGTATCTTTGACTAGATTTGGGCGCCTGTACTAGTGACTACCATGTAAACTTTAGCCTGGCTTCACTAGGTGTGACTCTGGAAAGTCCGGGAATGATTTGGAGGAGTCGGGAATGACCCGGAAGGCTGGAAAGGAGCAAGAACACTTAAAATAGTGTCCTGGAGGTATTTGACTTGAAAAGTGAGGACAAAATGTGTCGGAGAGGTTGACCGGGCCTTTAGGAGCAAAACGGTCAATTAGACTAAGAAACTGCCGGGGCAAACTCGGATTGTCCCGGAAAAAGACTTGGGATCTGGAAACATTATTTAGAATGTTCCCAGAGGTTTCCGGTTTGATTCCCAAAGCCGGCGTGGTCAAAAAAGGAGACCGGCCCACTAGGGGCAAAACGGTCATTTTGTACCGGGTTTGCCGGAACTGACTCGGAATGGTCCAGAAAGGTAAAGGAAGGTTGAGAATACTATAAAAAGTATTCTCGGGACATTACCGGTTTGATACCCAGAGCCGGTGTGGTCGAAGAAGGAGACCGGCCCTCCAGGGGCAAAACGGTCATTTTGTACCGGGTTGGCCGAAACTGACTCGGAATGGTCCGGAAAGGTAAAGGAAGGTCAAGAACACTATAAAAAGTATTCTCGAGACATTACCGGTTTGATACCCAGAGCCGGTGTGGTCGAAGAAGGAAACCAGCCCTCTAGGGGCAAAATGGTCATTTTGCACCGGGTTGGCCGGAACTGACTCGGAATGATCCGGAAAGGTAAAGGAAGATTGAGAACACTATAAAAAGTATTCTCAGGAGGTTATCGGTTTGATACCCAGAGCCGGTGTGGTTCCCGGGGCATTCGGATGCTTAGGGGCAAAATGGTCATCTTGACCGAAAAGTCTCGGAAAAGGTCCTAAGGGTAGTTTGGTTATTTTCCACCGAAGTGGGCTAACAGCCACTGGTGTTGACCTAGGTTTTGAGTGTTTCCGCCATTCTAACGGTGTGAGTATTTCCGCTACTCTAACGGGGTTGATGATTTGTGAGTATTTCCGCTACTTGGACGGGGTTGAGTATTTCCGCTACTCTAACGGTTTTGTGAGTATTTCCGCTACTCTAACGGCTTTGTGAGTATTTCCGCTACTCTAACGGTTTTGTGAGTAGTTTTGCTACTCAGACCGTCTCAAAGAATAAACTGTCTCGAGAGAAGGATTGGAAAGGGGTCTTACCGTCTCCGAAGAGACGTGCCTGGGTTGGAACCGTCTCGAGGAATAAACTGTCTCGAGAGTGGGATTGGAAAGGGGTCTTACCGTCTCTGAAGAGACGTGCCTGGGTTTTGAGTGTTTCCGCCACTCTAACGGTTTTGTGAGTACTTCCGCTACTCTAACGGTTTTGTGAGTGTTTCCGCCACTCTGACGGTTTTGTGAGTAGTTTTGCTACTCGGATCATCTCGAGGAATAAATTGTCTCGAGAGAGGGATTGGAATTGGAATAAGAAAGGACAACGCCCCCTAAGGGCATTTTGGTTATTTTGCCTCTATTTGGGCCTGACAGGCCCGCGGAGCGATGGAAAGACGGAATTTGGACCTAGAGGATTGGTTTCGATTGGAATATGCCCACAATGACTTGAAAACAAGTCTGGACGGAGTGTAGACTGCCGAG
The DNA here is from genome assembly GCA_033060915.1 of Euryodendron excelsum. Lineage (NCBI taxonomy): Eukaryota > Viridiplantae > Streptophyta > Magnoliopsida > Ericales > Pentaphylacaceae > Euryodendron > Euryodendron excelsum. The sequence continues at coordinate 40,578,261 of CM065390.1, read as the reverse complement.
CGGTCAAAAATGGGGTGCTTACAGGACATTTATTGAAATGCTTACACTTGGATAGAGTAGTCAAAGCGCACAGGGTATAGATGTGTCGGGGCAACGAATGTCTAACCTATTCAGCCCAAATGAGGATTACTCAGAAGGCCGGAGTAATTTTCAACAATTTCAGGATTTTCACACTCCAGTTACACCTCACCCAGAATATGCTTCGGGTCATTGGGTTGCGCAAAGGTGGGAGGTCCCAGTGCAAGTATGGATCCCGTGGAACGGCTCAGTGGTTTACATGGGATAGAGAGACCGGTAAATGAAGATGGCGATATTCAGTCCATTGAGTCAGACGAAAATGTTGATGTTTTGATGAGAAATGAAGGAAACATTGACTCCGATGACGATGGACACGAACAAGAAAACATTGCTAACTTCAATGACACTCCCGTGCCACTTTTTACAAAGCTGGATGGGGTAGACGATAGCATAACTGCTCAAAATTTATATGATCGCGGTCTGACATGGTCAGATGCAAATCCGGAGTTTGCAAAATGGATGATTTTCAGAGATAAAATGCAGTGATTAATGCCTGTAACTGGTATCATGTGAAGAAAAACAAACATTATTATGTTGTAGAAATAAACAAAAAAATATGGAGTACCAGGTGCACTCACGATTGTCTGTGGAAACTGCGTGTGTGTTTGAAGAAAAATCATACTTTCTTTGAGATCACGCAATACCTCGGGCCACATACATGTTTACATAAGATGGAGAGTTTGGATCACCGCAATCTGAATTCGACATTCACTGCACACATGATTATGTCCCAAGTTGCGGTAAGTTATTATGAGTTTTCAATTTAATCAAAATATTATGTAATCATGCCCTTCCTTTATCAAGTTTAAGTATTCGTTTGGATCTTGTGGTGTACAGGAAGACCCTGGTTGGAAGACAGCATCTATAGTGAAAAATGTAACAAATAATGCTGGTTTCACAGTGTCCTATAAGAAAGTATGGCTTGGACGAACAAAGGCCATTGCGATGGTATTTGGTGATTGGGATAAGTCATACGAAAAGCTTCTAAGGTACATGAGAACCTTGGAGTGTAGGAACTCGGGCATGGTTGTGATTTTAGAAACACTTGACGTTGGACAAATGGGAGAAGTTGCTATGGACATAATATTTTGGGCATTTTGACCATGCATTAAAGGCTTTAAGCACCGCCCTCCGTGTTAGGTATCGACGGTACTCATCTTTACAAAAAATATACAGGAGTTATGCTGATTGCTATGGCTAGAACTGTGAGGAAAAACATTTTTCCCTTAGTTTGTGCCCTAGTTGAATAAAAAAACTATCGTGATTAGGCATGGTTTATCTACAATGTCAGGCATGTTATTGTGCCAGGGCAGGAGGGGATTACTTCGATATCTAATCGACATGCGCCATATTGAGCGCCTTCAAACGTGAATGGGAAACACCACGATGAGGGGCAACCACCTGGATTCCATAGATATTGCCTTAGGCACTTTCAAAGTAATTACCAATCAAAGTTCGGTAATGCTAAAGTTAAGGATCTTGTATGGAAAGCTAAAAATGCCCATCAAGTGCGCAAGTTCGACGAGGTAATGGAAACAATTAAAAATTTATGTGAGCCGGCATATGAGTTGTGCAGGGAGGACCCTACGAAGTGGTCATTGGCACATGATGGAGGTTATCATTGGGGAGTTACAACCACCAATGATTCAGAGTGCTATAACAATGTATTAAGAGGTGCACAAGACTTGTCCATAACTGTATGTGTTCAGGTTACCTTCTACTGTCTGGTTAACATTTTCAATAACAGACGAAGGGAAAATGAGCGTGATTTAGGTAAGGGGTTGAGGTACACAAGTGAAGTGCAACAGAAGATATACGTGCATATATATTTGATGAGGGATTTTTCATAACTAGCTAGAATTAGATTTTTATACTATAGACATGTTCAAATACTCTAATTAAGAAGTTTAATTAACTTCATTTAATGTTAGTTGTATTTTAGTACATTTTTGTAAAAAAATGATTTTTAATTAATTAAACTTAATTGTGATTAATTAGTCTAATCGAAGATTAGTAAGTGTAAGCACAATTAACTTAAGTAAAGATTAATTAGTTTAAATCTTGATTGATTAGTCCTTACCCATGTTTAATAAGAAGAACGAGTGTTAGTTTGAGAGAGTGATAGCATATTAGGTGGGACCTCCTCTCTACTTATGTAAAGGACATGTGTGCCTTCTAGCCATGTCTTACAAATTGTAAGACGTGTGTATGTTTGTATGTGTGTGTATGTAGGTGTGTCATGCTTCTAACATGTGAGTGAGAGAGAGAGAGAGAGAGAGAGAGAGAGAGGATGAGCTGCTTGTGCACAATTTGTGTTTGGAGAGAAGGAAAGTGAGAGAAAGTGAAAGAAAATAAAAGGGAAAAGAGGAGGAAAATGAAAAAATCAAAGGGAAATCACACGAGACTCAAAACTAAGGAGTAACATAAAAAGAGAAATTCTAAGTGTTAAAGACTTGAGGTGAGTGTTGTGGATACTTGAAGCAATTCATTTTAACTTGATTTATCTAAAAATGTTTATTTTGGCATATTAAACTACAAATGATATGCTTTCGATTGAAATGCTATATTTTGAAATGAGATTTGAATTCCATGGACTCTTTTGATTATGAAATGCTTAAAGATGTGTTTTAAATGTGTTATGTATCACACTCGGGGGTCCTAACTTGGGGGACTTAAATAAGCCGTTGTATGTATTTAGGGGGATGTCCAAGGAGTGTGAATACATGATAAGTTGTGAAGTTTATTTTGAAGTATAAAAAGTTATCATTCTTATCTTATGCGTTTTGAGTAGCAATGTTTTATAAATTGTCCATGGTTTAACTGGGAATATTCCTTGTATATACATCCTTCACTGGGCTTTGGCTCATACTGTTGGTTAACATTTCAGGAAATGAGAAATAGGACCATGCATGTGGATGTTTTTGAAATGATGCTTGAATATGATATCGTGAAGGCCAATACTTTGTTTTGTGAAGAAAAATGTTCTATATCTCATGCTACTAACCTTATGTGGATAGTTGAGAGACAAAATATTGTAAAGATATTTGTTTTGTATAGCCTTGGGCTAGGCCAAATGGTTTGTATAAACCTATGCGCATGGTTTTAACTTTAGATGTGTTGAAAACTTAGGCACTTGCTCTGAAACTGGTTTGAATGCACAAGAACCATTTTATGCTTCCGCTATTATCAATGTTATAGATGAATTCATAGGTGATCAACCTATTTCATGTGTTAGGCCTTTGGTAGTTACACTACTAGCAGGTTGTAGCCTTTAATCGGCATAGGATGGGGTTTGGGTAGTGATAGCTAAAACTTCAACTATGAATTATTGAATTGCCTTCTTTGTCGCGGCTTCTTAATCTCCACTTTTCTGTTGAATATTCTGTTGTAAAATTTTACCTTTCCTTCTTCAACATTGCTATCAAAAATTTCTTCACTTGCATGACACCCTTGTGCCTCAGTTTGCTGGCCGTAAACACCCTATTTTTGACCGCTCGGCAGTCTACACTCCGCCCAGACTTGTTTTCAAGTTGTTGTGGGCATATTCCAATCGAAATCGATTTTCTAAGTCCCAATCCCGTCTGTCCATCGCTTCACGGGCCCACCAGGCCCAAATAGAGGCAAAATGACCAAAATGCCCTTAGGGGCATTGTCCTTTCCTTTCCAACCCCACTCTCTAGATAGTTTATTCCTCGAGACGGTTCCATTCCAGGCGCATCTCCTCGGAGACAATAAGTCCCCTTTCCAATCCCACTCTCAAGACAGTTTATTCCTCGAGACGATTCCATTCCAGGCGCGTCTCCTCGAAGACGATAAGTCCCCTTTCCAATCCCACTCTCGAGACAGTTTATTCCTCGAGACGGTTCCAACCCAGGCGCGTCTCCTCGGAGACGATAAGTCCCCTTTCCAATCCCACTCTCGAAACAGTTTATTCCTCGAGACGGTTCCAATCTAGGCACGTCTCCTCGGAGACGATAAGTCCCCTTTCCAACCCCACTCTCGAGACAATTTATTCCTTGAGACGGTTCCATTCTAGGCACATCTCCTCGGAGACGATAAGTCCCCTTTCCAATCCCACTCTCGAGATAGTTTATTCCTCGACACGATTCCAATCCAGGCACGTCTCCTCGGAGACGGTAAGTCCCCTTTCCAATCCCACTCTCGAGACAGTTTATTCCTCGAGACGGTTCCAATCCAGGCACGTCTCCTCAGAGACGATAAGTCCCCTTTCCAATCCCACTTTCGAGACAGTTTATTCCTCCAGACGGTTCCAACTCAGGCGCGTCTTTTCGAAGACAGTAAGACCCCTTTCCAATCCCTCTCTCGAGATAGTTTATTCCTCGAGACGGTTCCAACCCAGGCGCATCACCTCGGAGACGATAAGTCCCCTTTCCAATCCCTCTCTCGAGACAGTTTATTCCTGGAGATGGTCCGAGTAGCGAAAATACTCACAAAACCGTTAGAGTAGCGAAAATACTCACAAATAGGTCGATATAAGGAATTGCCAACAAACCCCTGTGTCACGACGACCACCGTCAGAGTGGCGGAAAAACTGAAAACCCAGGTCAACACTAGTGTCTGTTAGCCCACTTCGATGAAAAATGACCAAACTGCTCCTTGGACCTTTTTCGAGACTTTCCAGTCAAGATGACCATTTTGCCCCTAGGCATCCGAATGCCCCAGAAACCACACCGGCTCTGGGTATCAAACCGGTAACCTTCTAAGATTGCTTTTTATAGTATTCTCAACCTTCTTTTACCTTTTCGGATCGTTCCGAGTCAGTTCCGGCCAACCTAGTACAAAATGACCGTTTTGCCCCTGTTGGGCCGGTCTCCTTTTTCGACCACATCGGCTCTGGGTATCAAACTAGTAACCTCCTGAGACTACTTTTTATAGTGTTCTCAACCCCCCTTTACCTTTCCGGATCATTCCGAGTCAGTTTCGGCAAACCCGGTGTGAAATGACCGTTTTGCCCCTAGTGGGCCGGTCTCCTTTTCCGACCACGCTAGCCCTGGGAATCAAACCGGCAACCTCTGGGAACATTCTGAATAATGTTTCCAGATCCCAAGTCTTCTTCTGGGACAGTCCGAGTCTGTCCCGGTAATTTTCCGGTCCGATTGACTGTTTTGCCTCTAAAGGCCCGGCCAACCCTTCTGACACATCCTATCCTCACTTTTCAAGTCAAATACCTCTGGGACACTATTCTAAGTGTTCCTGCTCTTTTTCGGCCTTCCGGGTCATCCCCGGTCCTCCAAAATCCTTCTCGGATTTTCTGAAGTCACTCTTAGTGAAGCCAAGCTAAAGATTGCATGGTAGTCATTAGTCATAGGAGTGGCGCCAGTGTAAAATTTGGCCTGGCGCCACTGCAACAGGCGCCAATGTTGTCTAACCTCTATAAATACAGAGCCTCATCCAACGTTAAAAGGATCCGCAAACTCAACTTAAAATTCATATAATTCGATATACAGAGCTCAGACACTTCAGAAACCCTAGCTTTGTTAGGTTTTCCAAACCCTAGCCACCATATACTAAACCCTAGCCTCCTATACACTCAAACACACCCCCATACACTCATATATTAACCTTCAACCCTCCCTTGAAGACTTGAAGAGCTGCAACCTAAAGTTCGAAGACAACTCTTGAAGATTGAAGACGAAGATCAAGATGAAAACCAAAGACCGAAGAAAGCAAGGTGCACAAAATAAACAAGATACAAGGTAGGTTCTCCATTTAAATTTCCGCACTTCCCCCCTCTCTCTTCTCTCTCCTAACCCACTTGGGTTTTCTCTATTTTAATCCCCCATCTCTTTCCCCCCTTTCTTTGCATGCTTGAAACAAGGGGATTCCCGGTCCATGTGTAGGATTGGACTATTGGAGAGTCACCGTGTCGGGGGCTTTCTTCTAGTCTAACCAGAGACCACGTGGGTCCGACCCCCTTAATTATGTGGTGAAACCTTAACCTTGTATGTTCACGACCCCAAAATTGTATTGTGCATATCATGGTTTTGCATTTTAAAAAAGTCGTTTTCAAAGTTGTTTTCAAAATCGTTTTCAAACTTGTTTTCAAAATTGCATCAAAATCTTCTTTTTCAAAACATGTTTTCAAAATCAAAATCCTAGGGTGATTCTAGCCTTTCCATGGCTAGGATTGCTTTAGGAAAGTGTTACATTTAAAGTGACCAATACGGTCCATATTTTCAAATCTTGTTGTTTTCAAAATCGCTTTCCTAAAGTGTTTCTAGCCGTCTTATGTTAGAATTTCTTTAGGAAAGTGGGATGTTTTTACACCTTCTAAAAACTCTCTTTTCAAAAAGTCTTTCTTCCTAAAACTCTCTTTTTCAACATACTTTCCTAAAACTCTCCTCTCCAAAGTTGTTTTCAAAAACTCCCTCCAAAATCTATTTTTCAAAACTTCCCTTTTTCAATTCCTTTCCAAAATCCTCTCCCCAAAAAACTCCTTTCCAAAAAAACATTCCCTTAATTCACTTTCCTAAAAACTCTCTCCAACAATCTCCTTCCCAAAAATCTTCCTAAAAACTCTCTTTCCAAAATCTCCCTTTTAGAAACTCCTCTCTAGGATTTTTCTTCCAAAAACTTGTTTCCAAAAACACACTTTCCAAAAACTCCTCTTTAAAACCTCTTTCCAAAAATTCTCTCTTTGAATTCACTTTCCAAAAACTCCTCCCTAGGATTTTCTTTCTAAAACCTTCGTTTTCAAAAACGCACTTTCCAAAGACTCTTGCCTTAGAGCCCAAATCAAGCCTTAGAACTCACAATTAGGAAACTCTAATTTTTCCCAAAAACATGATTTTCAAACTTTGCCCCAAACCTAGGTTTTCAAAACCTCTTGTTTTCACATCCAAACTATACATGTTTCCAAAACCTATTTTCTACGTTGAAACTACATTTTCCAAATCTAGGGTTTCTAGAATCTCCCTTTCCAAATCTTCGTCAAATCCTATCTTCCCTTTAGGAAACCAAATCAAATATTCCCGTTTAGGAAACCAAATCCAATCCTCCGTTTTTGGAAACAAAATCAAACCTTTGCTTTTAGAAACCAAATCCAACCCATTTCTAATCCAAATCTTTCCTAATTCACATCCTTCCTAATCCTCCACTTTCCTAAAGCTTAAGTTTTCAAAACTTGAACATAACAATTCTTCATAAATTTTAAGACTCAAAATCTAAATCTTTCCTAATTCAAATCTTTCCTAATTTTCTACCTTCCTAAACCATAAGTTTCCTAAAACTTTCAACTTCTACATCTTTCCTAATTCTACTCCTTTCTAAATCTTGATTTTCCAAATCCAAGTTTTCAAATCTTTTCTAAATTCCAACCTTTCCTAATCTTAAGATTTTCTAAAACTCTAAAACTTTCTAAATTTCGAATCTTTCCAAATTCAAAACTTTCCAAGTTCAAAACTTTCTTAAATTAAATCTTTATAAACTTCCAACCTTTCTAAATTCTAAATTTTTTCAAAACTTCAACATCTTTCCAAATCTAAGACTTTTCTGAACTCAAAATTTTCTTAATTCAAATATTTCCTAAATTGAAAACTTTCCTTTTTCAAACCTTTCCTAAAACGAAACTTTCCTACTTTCAAAACTTCCCTATTTCAAAACTTTCTAAATTCAAAACTTTCCAATTTTCAAAACTTTCCTAAGTTGAAACTTTCTTATTTTCAAAACTTTCCTAATTTCAAAACTTTCCTAATTCAGAACTTTCCAAAAATGAAACTTTCATAATTTGAAAACTTTCCTAAATCAGACCTTTCCTAATTCAAACATTTCCTAAATCCAATCTTTCCTAATCTCCTAAACTTTACAAGTCAAGTCGAATCTTTCCTAAGCCTTTTCTCTTTCCTAAGCCTAGGTTTCCTAAACCTCCATCTTTCCAAAACAAGTCTAAATCTTTTCCAAGTTCTACTTTTTCAAATCAAAATTCAATCTTTTCAATTCCAAAATTCCAAATTCAAATTTTCAATCCTCTATTCAAAGTTCAATCTCTCAATCCTCCAATTCTAATTTCCAATTCAATCTCTTTCTTCCAAATCAATCTCTTTTCAATCTGACTCCGGTCCGAACTACGACTAACCTGATTCTCCCAAAGGGATACGTAGGCAACCTTCATAGGTGCGGTCACAACACTTTTCAAACTTTCAATTCCACCTTCATAGGTGCGGTCATAATCTCTTTCAAATTTCAAATTCCACAACATCTTTCAATTTCTATTTCTACAATTTCTTTCCAATCTCCAATTCTACGAACATTTTTCAAGTTTCTAATTCCATAACTATTTTCAAATCTCTTTTCAATTCCAATTTCAAATCTATCTTTTTAAATCTCTTTCTAAATCAAATCAATTTCTTTTCAAATCTTTTTCCAAACCTATTTCCAAATCAAGTCTCCTTTTTTGCACTTGCATATCATGCATCATGTTTTTCTAAATATTGTTTTCAAAAGTGGATAGGATTGAGCATTAGTTAGCTGAAGACTCTCATAGGTGAATCTAGGGTAGAATGACATGTAGGTACTGAAAGGGCGGGGTAGGGTGATGGCCTAGTGCGTCTTCCCTACACGTAACCAACCTCCGAACCTAAATCACTGTTTTCAAAGACCAAAACAGAGTTATTTTTCAAAAAGGGCTAAATGTTTTCCAAAGGTTGCTAAACAACCTATTTTTTGTAAAAGCCCTCTCTTGGGGAGATCTTTTCAAAATCGTTTTTCAAAAACCCTAAGTGTAGTCTTCGAATTATTCTTAGTTTTTTTAGGTAACCTAATTCACCTTAGTCAAGTTAGGTGGCGACTCTGAATCTTTTTCAAAAGCCCTTTGTTCAAATCAATTTTCAATTCAAACCTAGTCGTACTCATCCTTCTAGGAGGGTGAGTTCTAACGAGAGAGTACAACATTTTTCCCGCTTGTGTGAGTATTCCTCGAGTGCGAAAAATCTGGGCGCGACACTGGCATTCCCAAATTGGTGACATAAGATGAAACTTATTCAAAGTCTCACTTAGGAGATTATTGAAGGAAATCGTAAATTGGCACCTTCTTCCACTTCCATAACCCTATGAAATTAAAAAAAAAATATACCATGACATTTCTTTGCAGGTCTGTTGCCCTTTTAAACTTTGATGGGAAGGTTGTCTTTGCTTTTTGTTTCCATGGGTGTCATTTGACAAACCCGATTTTCATTTGTATTTGATGAAGAGCTTGCTAGCTTCCTAATTTGTTATTTACCTTATGGCTTTGAATTTTGATACTTACTTAATGTCGCGCCTAGATTTTTCATACTTGAAGAATACACACACAAGCAGGAAAAAAACTGTACTCTCTCGTTAGAACTCACCCTCCTAGAAGAATGAGTGCGACTAGGTTTGAATTGAAAATTGATTTAAATAAAATGCTTTTAGAAAAGATTTGGAGTCACCACCTAACTTGATTAAGGTGAGTTAGGTCACCCAAAAACTAAGCATAATCCGAAAACTACACTTAGGGTTTTGGAAAACAATTTTGAAAATATCTCCTTAAGAGAGGGTTTTTAAGAAAACAGGTTGTTTGACAGCCTTTGGAAAACATTTGGCCCTTTTTTGAAAATAACTCCGTTTTTGGTCTTTGAAATCAGTGATCCTAGGCTCGGAGGTTGGTTACGTGTAGGGAAGACACACTAAGCCATCACCCTACCTCCCCCTTTCGGTACCTACATGTCTATTTACCCTAGATTCGCCTATGAGAGTCTTCAACTAACTAATGTTCAATCCTATCCATTTTATAAAAGAATTTTTAAAAGGCATGATGCATGATATGCTAGTGCAAGAAAAGAGAATTGAAAAATAGATTTGAAAGGAAATTGATTTGATTTGATAAGAGAGATTTGAAATTGAAAAGTTTTAGAAATTGAAAATCGAGATTTGAAAATAGAAATTTGGAATTAGAAAAATAGATTATGGAATTGAAAACTTGAAGAAGATTGTAGAATTGGAGATTGGAAAGAAGTTGTAGAAATAGAATTTTAAAAAATGTTGTAACCGCACCCATGAGGGTTGCCTACGTATCCCTTTGGAGGAATCAGGTCAGTCGTAGTTTGGACAAGAGTCCGATTGAAAATAGAAGAGTTGATTTGGAAAAGAGTTGAGTTGGAATTCGGATTGGAATTGGAAGAGTAGGGAAATTTGGACTTCGATTGGAAGATTTGAAAAAATTGATTTTGAAAGACTTGGTTTTAGGAAACCTAGACTTAAGAACTTAGAAAAGAAAGATTGGATTTGACTTGGAAATATTTTAGAAAAGAATTGACTTGAATATTAGACTTGGAAGATTAGGAAACTTGGAATTAGGAAGATGTTCATTTTGAAAAATTTCAACTTAGGAAAATTTTAGGTTTAGGAAAGTTTTCACATTTGGAAAGTTTCAACTTAGGAAAGTTTTGAATTAAGAAAGTTTTATTTTAAGAAAGGTTTTGAAATAGGAAAGTGTTGAATTCAGAAATGTTTTGGATTAGGAAAAGTTTAGCTTAAGAAAGGTTTAGAATTTGGAAAGTTTCAACTTAAGAAAGTTTTGAATTTGGAAAGCTTAGAATTTTAGAAAGATTTTAAATTAGGAAAGATTTGAATTTAGAAAACTTTAGAATTTTTGGAAGATTCAAAGTTTGAGTTTTAGAAATATTTGAAAATCTAGATTTGAGAGTTAAAGTTTGGAAAGAATATGGAATTAAGAAAGGTTGAAATGAGGAAAAGTTTAGACTTTGAAAGATTTGAAGTTTAGGAAAGTTTAGAATTTAGAGAATTTTAGAGTTTGAAAGTTTCGAATTTAGAAAGTTTAGGATTTAAAAAGTTTTAAAGTTTGAGATTTAGAAAATCTTGAGATTAGGAAAGGTTTGAGTTTAGGAAATATTTGAAAACTTAGATTTGGAAAGTTAAGATTTGAAAGGGGTAGAATTAGGAAAATGTTGAATTAGGAAAGATTTGAAAATTGAATTTTAGAATTTAGGAAAGATTTTTATGTTCAAGTTTTGGAAACTTAAGATTTAGGAAAGTAAAAGATTAGGAAGGAGTTGAATTAGGAAAGATTTGGATTAGGAAGGGATTGGGTTTTGTTTCTAAAAGAGAAAATTTGATTTTACTTCCAAAAATGGAGGATTGGATCTAGTTTCCTAAACGAGAGATTGGATTTGTTTTTCTAGAGGAAAGATTTGATTTGACAAGGATTTGGAAAAGAAAGTTTTAGAAACCCTAGATTTGGAAGTATATAGTTTTGACGTAGAAAATAGGTTTTGGAAATATGTATAGTTTTGATGTAGAAAATAAGAAATTTTGGAAACCTAGGTTTTAAAGCAAGTTTGAAAACTATGTTTTTTGAAAGAAAATTAGGGTCTCCTAATCGTGGCTCTAGGGCTTGACTTGGGCTCTAAGGAAAGGGATTTTTAGAAAGTGTGTTTTTTGGAAAAAAGTTTTTGGAAGGAAATCTTAGAGAGGAGTTTCTAGAAAATGAGTTTTAAAAAGAGAGCTTTTGGAAAAAGCTTTTTGGAAAGAGTTTTTAGGAAAGTGAATTTTGAGGAAGGCGTTTTCTAGGAAGGAAACTCAGGGAGTGTTTTTAGGAAAGGAATTTTGAGGAGAGTGTTTTGGAAAGGAGTTTAAAAATAAATTTTTGAAGAAAGTTTTTGAAAATAATTTTGGGAGGAAGAGTTTTTGGAAAGCATGTTGAAAGAGAGACTTTTGAAAATAGAGTTTTTTTAGAAAGTATGAAAACGTCTCACTTTCCTAAAGCGATTCTAACCATAATAAGGCTAGAACCACTTTAAAAAAGTGGTTTTGAAAACAACAAGGAATTGAAAATATGGACTATGTTGGTCATTTTAAATATAGCACTTTCCTAAAGCAACCCTAGCCATGGAAAGGCAAGAATCACCCTAAGATTGTGGTTTTGAAAACAAGTTTTGAAAAAGAAGATTTTGATACAATTTTGAAAACAAGTTTGAAAACAATTTTGAAAACGACTTTTGGAATAATGCAAGAATCATGATATGCACAATGCAAATTTAGGGTCGTGAACATACAAGGTTAAGGCTTCACCATGTAATCAAGGGGGCCGAACCCACGTGGTCTTCGGTTAGATTAAAAGAAAGCCTCCGACACGGTGACCCTGCAATAGTCTAATCCTACACATGGACCTGGAATCCCCTTGTTTCAAGCATGCAAAGAAAGGGGGGAAGAAGATGGGGGATTAAAATAGAGAAAACCTAAGTGGGTTAGAAGGGAGAAGAGAGAGGGGGAAGTGCAAAAACTTAAAAAGAAAACCTACCGTATGTCTTGTTTATTTCGCTTGACTTTACGCGCCTTGCTTTTCTTTGGTCTTCGCTTCACTTCAATTTTCGAGAACTTATCTTTGATCTTCAAAGCTTGTAGTTGCAGCACTTCAAGTCTTCAATGGAGGATTGAGGCTAGTGTATAAGTGTATAGGAGTGTGTATGAGTGTATAGGAGGCTAGGGTTTGTGTATGGTGGCTAGGGTTTGGAAAACCTAGAGAAGCTAGGGTTTAGGGAGGCTACGAGTTCTGTATATCGAATATTAGGGTTTTCAGATTGAGTTTGCGGACCTCTTTCACGCTGGAGGAGGCTCTGTATTTATAGAGGGAGGAATGCACTGGCGCCTGTTGTAGTAGCGCCAGGCCAAAAATTACATTGACGCCACTAGGAGTGGCACCAGGCCATTTTTTGGCTTGGCGCCACTAGTAGTGGCGCCAGCCATTTAGAAAATATTTAAGGTCGACAAGCAACGTATCTTTAGAAGATTTGGGCTCCTGTAGTAGTGACTACCATGTAATTTTTAGCCTGGCTTCACTAGAAGTGACTCTGGAAGGTCCGGGGATGAATTGAAGGGGCCAGGAATGACCCGGAGAGCCGGAAAGGGACAAGAGCCCTTAGAATAATGTCTCGGAGACAAAGGACTTGAAAAATGATGACAAGATTTGTTAGAAGGGTTGACCAGGCTATTAGGGTCAAAACGGTTAACTGGGCCAGAAAGCTGCCGAGACGAACTCAAAATGTCCCGTAAGAAGACTCGAGGTTTGGAAACATTATTTAGAATGTTCCCAAAGGTTACCGGTTTGATACCCAAAGCCGGTATAGCTGGAAAAGGCGATCGGACCGCTAGGGGCAAAACAGTTAATTTGTAACGGGTTTGCCGGAATTGAATCAGAATGATACGAAAAGATAAATGAAGATTGAGAATATTATAAAAAGCATTCTCGGGAGGTTACCGGTTTGATACTCAGAGCTGGTGTGGTTCCCGGGTCGTTTGGATGCCTAAGGACAAAATGGTCATTTCATTTCAAGTGGGCCTTGCGGGCCCGGGAAGCAACCAGTGGACTAAATTGGAGTTTAGAAATCGGGTTAGAGTCTGAATATGCATGTGATGTGTGAAAGTGAGCCCAATCGGGTCGGAGATTGCTGAGCGGGCAAAAATGGGATGCTTACACTTAACACTTTCTAGCTAACAAGCTGTTATTTTTTATGGAAAGAAAAACCTATTTTGAAAAAATCATTTGTTTTCGATCATGGAAATATTTTTTGCACAAAACATATTTTTCAAGGGAACTTTAAAAAAAAATGGTTTGGGCATGTATATACTCTATATCCTACTAAGTGCCACGTGCATGCCAGCTATACTCCATATCCTCCTAAGTGTCACGTGCATGCCAACTCGTTGTAAGACCCCAACTAAGGGTCCCACACGAGCCATCTCTTTATGATTCACATGGCCATGACACGTATTCAGGACGCTGAATACCACGTGCCCATGCTTATGCGTTCGAGACGTCGAACATAACGTATGAATCACTCACACATGTCATAGCTACTCAATGTGTGCCTTGACATCATTGATGAGAACCCTTACACTTGAACCTTGAGGCAAGCTTAATGTTAAGACCGAATGACTCGTTCGGTGCGCATTGAGGGAATCTTGGGTTATAAGTGGTTCAGTGGCTTAGGATGAAGGCTTCGCTGCGGCATGCCCGTCACGTGGGTTTAAACCATCTTCAGGCCAGTCCTACTGAGAGTACTCCATGTGGAACTCTGGTTTCTTAGCCTATCAGGGCAAGGATTCTTATGGATAGGCCTTATCACCTATGGAGTCCAATCCTACTTGGGTAGTGATGCAAGGTTCTATATAAGAGGCCCTCTTGCTCTCTAATTAGGCACCAACTAATTAATATTTCCCTGCAAGCATTCTCCCTTATTGCCTCTCTCTCTCTCTTGGCTAAATTGCTTCGTCTTTCAACCAATCACCTTAGATTCCTCTTGGTGTCTAGTGATGTGTCATGCGACTCTCCCTAACCCCTAAACCACTCATACATTTGGCGACTCCGCTAGGGAATCTGCGCTCATGATCATGGCACCCAAGAAATCTCAACCTCAGAGGTAACCATCACAGCAGGGATCTGACCATGCTAAGTCCCAACGCTCTAGGCCTTTTGAAGTACCCAGTCATGACTCTCAGCACAACGATCCCACTTGGCCGCCGATGCCACCTACGGGAACGGGTCAGCAAGATCTTTCCATTGCAAACCTTCCAGTCGTTTTGATCATCAACCCTATTCAAGGCCTCACTGATGTCTAAGAAATATTCAGAATTGTATTATGTCTTCTTTTGTCTGAATAAAATAATGAGCTTTTGATAAAAAATCACTAGTCTTGCTTAACTAACTCTACACCATTCCCTGAAGTAAATGCAGTCTCATTTTATGGACGTGATCGTGGACGTGACTGTAGACATGGCCATGACAGAAATAATTTTCGTCATCGTGAGGTTACTGTGGGGGTTACCGTGGAGCTAACAGTTGTCATGCTTCAAGTTCTTGAATTAAGAATACCACACCATACCACCAGTAGTGGAATGAATCTAAAACAAGAGAAAAAAAGAAAAAACGTTTACAGAATAAACCTCCTAAAAATTATGAAATTGGTTGTCATAGATGTGGTATGAAAGGATATTTAGTCATGTACCTGTCATATACCCAAACCATCAGTGGAACTTTCTGAACATCAAGAAAAGATAAAAGGAAAAAAGTTGAAATGAATTTCACAAACTTTAATGACTCCATAAAAGTCACTCACCTTGATATTTCAGATTTCTTGAAGATCCTAATGAAAAAATAGATCATTTAATTGATGATGGAAATGTCCGCACCAACTAGTTTTATTTTCTTGTTCCTTATAGTTCGTTATCTTTCTCATGTAATGTTTTCTAGTATGTTTCATTTTTGTAAGCAATTTTTATATTTTAAGTGTAAAAGCATGAAACGTACCAATACATTAATTACTTCCATGATGAATAATGGAGATATATGTCTAGAAGACAGTACAACAACTCATACAATTTTTCAAGAAAAAAAATATATTATGAACTTAACATTAGCTGAAAATAATGTTAAAACAATATCTAGCACTACAAAATTAATTGAAGGTTCCGAAAGAGCCAATATATTATTGCCAAAAGAAACAAAACTCTATATTGATGATATTATGTATTCAACTAGAGTAACAAGGAATTTACTTAGTTTTAAAGATATATGTAGTAATGGGTATCATATAGAGACAACAAATGAAGATAATAAAGAATATCTTTACATTACTTTCATTGTTTCATGCCAGAAGCATATATTAGAAAAACTTGTTACCTTCTCTTCTGGATTATATTATACAACTATAAGAATTATGGGATCACCTGAAGTGATGCACCAGAATTGTTTTGACTCAAATAGTTTTATACTTTGGCATGATCGTCTTGGTCATTCAGGATCAACGATGATGCGTTGAATAATTGAGAACTCACAAGGACATCCTCTAAAGAGCCAGAAGATTCTTTTGTCAAGTGATTATACATGTCCCACTTGTTCACAAGTTAAATTAATTGTGAAACCATCTTCTTTAAAAGTAGTAATTGAATCCCCAACATTTTTACAAAGCATTCATGGGGATATATATGGGCCGATACACCCGCCATGTGAACCATTTCGTTATTTTATGTTTTTAATAGATGCATCCATGCGATGGTCACGTATTTGTTTACTTTCTACTCATAACGCTTCTTTGCTAAATTATCAAATTACGAACACAGTTTTTAAATTACCCAATTAAGTTAATACGATTGGATAATGCTGTTGAGTTTACATTTCAAGCTTTTGATGATTATTGCATGTCCATAAGGATTGATGTTGAACATCATATTGCACATACACAGACACAAAATGGTCTAGCTGAGTCTTTATTAAATGTCTTCAGCTAATAGCTCGACCTTTACTTATGAGAACAAAATTACTTACTTCTGCTTGGAGACATGTCATATTGCATGCTGTATCATTGGTCCGTGCCCAACCTACTGCTTACCATGAATATTCACCATTACAACTTGTTTTTTATTAACAACCAAATATTTCACATCTAAGGGTTTTTTGGTGTGTTGTATATGTACCAATTGCGCCACCACAACGTACTAAGATAGGTCCCCAATGTTGACTTGGGATTTATATTGGTTTTGATTATCCATGTATCATCAGATATCTTGAACTTTTAACTGGAGATGTATTCACGGTACGTTTTGTGGATTGTCATTTTGATGAGATATTTTTTTCACCATTAGGGGGAGATAAGACGCAACTAGAAAAACAACATGAGGTCACTTGGAATGCTTTCACGGTATCTCATCTTGATCTCCGAACAAATCAATGTGAATAAAAAGTTCACAGGATTACAGACGATTGCAAATCAATTACCTGAAGTGTTTACCGATACAAAGAAAATAACTAAATCATATATACCAACTACTCCTGTAGGACAATCTGCTAATATAGCAACAAATGAGTTTAAAGCACATTTGAAACGTGGGAGACCTTTCGGTGTAAAAGACACAATTCCTAGAAGGAGGAAGGTACAGGTACATAAGCAAGTTAGTATTTCTGAAGAAATCAGAATATATAAACCTCTTGAAGAAGAAACTCCTATAAAAAAATTTTCAGAAAAGAAGCCTCCTGAAGAGATATCCTCTGCAGAGGAAATAGTACCTGAAAATAATGAGATCTCAATAAACTATGTGAATATAGGAGAAAGATGGAATAGAAATAAAATTATTGTCGACAACATATTTTCATTTTAAGGGGTTCTCAAAATTACAAGAATTAATGAGGAGATGGAATCACAGATAGTTGACGAATGTCAATTTAAAAATGATTGGCAAAAATGAAAAGAAACTATTGAGACAGAATTAAACTCATTAGCACAACGTAAAGTGTTTGGTCCTATAGTCCAAACACCAGATAAGGTAAAACCGGTTGGATATAAACGGGTATTTGTGCGATAACGCAATAAGAAAAATAAATCGTGCAATATAAAGTGCGACTAGAAGCACAAGGATTCTCGCAGAGACCTAATATTGATTATGACAAGGCATACTCTCCTATAATAAATGCAATTACGTTTAGATTCTTGATTAGTTTGTTAGTCTCAAAAGGACTGGATATACGTCTAATGGACGTAGTGACAACATACTTATATGATGAATTAAATAATGATATATATATGAAAATTCTTAAAGGATTTAAAATGCTTAAAGCAGATATTTCAAAACCTCAAAGCTTATATTCTATCAAGCTTCAAAGATCTTTGTATGAGTTAAAATAATCTGAACGCATGTGGTACAATCGTCTCAGTGAATATCTATTAAAAAACAGATATATGAATAATATAATTTGTTTATGCGTCTTTATTAAGAAATCAGAATCTGAATTTGTTGTTATTGCAATCTATGTTGATGATCTGAATCTTGTTGGGACTACTGAAGAGCTTACAACAAATGCTAATTATTTAAAGGAGTTTAACATGAAAAATCTTGGAAAAATGAAATTTTGTCTTGGATTTCAAAATGAGCACTTAGAAAATGAAATTCTCATCCATTAGTCCACATAAACAAAAAAACGTTCTGAATCAATTTTGTATAAATAAGGCTCATCCATTGAGTTCTTCCATGATTGTCTGATCATTAAATATACAATAAGATTATTTTTGCCCTCAAGAAGACGATGAAGAACTGCTTCATCCTAAAGTACCATATCTCAGTGCTATTATGGCTCTTATGTATCTTGCAAATTGCACAAGACCTGATATTGCATTTTCTGTAAACTTACTAGCAAGATATAGTTTTGCACCAACTTAGAGGCATTGAAAACGAGTGAAGCACATATTCTGTTATCTCCAAGGAACAATATATCTTGGTTTGTTCTATTCAAAGGGATTAGAATCAGAGTTAGTTGGCTCTGCAGATGCTAGTTATGTCTCTGATCCACATAAAGCACGATCATAAATCAGATATGTATTTACCTATAGTTACACTGTTGTATCTTGGTGATCTGTAAAGTAGACACCAACTGCAACTTTTTCAAATCATTATGAGATTATCGCAATTCATGAAGTAAGTTGAGAGTGCATTTGGTTGAGATCTATGATCCAATATATTCAAGAAAATTGTGGACTATCATCGATCAAAGATAGCTCAATGATATTATATGAAAATAATACAGTGTATTGCACAAATAAAAGGAGGGTACATCAAATGTGAAAGAACCAAACATATATCACCAAAATTCTTTGATACACATAAGCTTAAAAAAAACAGTGATATTGATGTACAACAGATATGTTCAAGTAACAACTTAACACACCTATTTATGAAGGCATTCCCAACTACAACATTTGAGAAACTGGTACACAATATTAGCATGCGCTGTTTCAAAGATCTTTTATGCTGAATAAGTAAGGTAATCAAATTTTACCAGGCAAATTCATAAGGAAGAGTCGCGTACTGTACTTTTTTTTCCTTCGCCAATAATTTTTTTTCACAAGGTTTTTTTTTGGTAAAATTTTAACGAGACAGTTTTAATGCATCCACAATATTTTATACTATATAAAATATTGTACTCTTTTTTTTTCGCTAAGGATTTTTTTTTTCTTTGGATTTTTTCTAACAATTAATGAGGCATGTTTTGTGTGATGATCATCCAACGAGGAGTGTTATGATTATAAAAGACAAATGGTGGATATTCACCACTTATGTGAACTCATGTGACCATGTTGGGTGGTAGATTTCATTACTTAGTCTGCGTGAACTCCTTTCTATAAATAGAGGAGTTTGGTTATGAGCAAAATACATAAGAAGACGAGAGAAAGAAGAGAAAGAGACTAGAAAAGAGAAAAAAACAAAAGATATAGGTAAAATATTTAAGTTTAAATTGTATATTTTATCTTATGATAGAAATAAAGTCTTGAGTCATCAAGAATGTCTAACTATTATTTGACAATTTTAAAAAAACTGATTTTATTTATACTGTATTTGATTATTTTACTTACTTTATATTTCTTTAAAATTATAACATATATATATATATATATATGAAGCAGCCCAATAATGTGCTAGCATGCACAACTAGGGCAAAAGTATCAATTTTTATTTTTTTATGTTCTTAATAAAGAAAAGGAATATAAAATAGGTCATTTTGATAATAAAAACGTGTACCATGATTTTGTAAGCAAAGCATGATAATGAAGAAACGACACAATTTTATGAAGAAAGCATGCAACTAACTACATTTTAAGTCTAATCATGCCTCCACAAGTTTCCAGGTCCTGCCCTTATTACGAGAACAGCCATAAGATAATACACAATACAGAGCGAGGGAGAGCAAGCAGCCGGACGCAAGCCCTCACTATTACTTTCATGGCATAATACATATATACGCATATATAGATAGATATTGCTATTCCTACTATGACTACATCTTCTCACATATATATATACATATCCATCTCCTTTTCTTAAAAATGATTAATAGATACTGTTTTCGTAAATAAGAAACATGCATAAGTGAGACACAGTTTGGATACATAAAAATAATTCAAAAACATAAGGGAACTGTCAAATAGTAGGAGAGACTTTTATTTGAAATTCATCATATTATCCAGAGATGCTATATAAAGAAGAGAGAGAGAGAGAGAGAGAGAGAGAGAGAGAGAGAGAACATGTTCATCATTTGATTGTTTGTTACAAATCCTGAATTGAGAACTAAAGCTGACCCCATACACTACTCCCAAGTCTTCACAATTAGTCTTCTTGTTTATCATCCACTCAAAAGAGTAGGAAGAAATGAAGGAAGCTTAAGCCTTTCCCCAGCTATCCACCTTCTGCCAACAACAAATTTAACAATTTAGGCACCATTTACTCATGACCAGAGGATATTATTGTTGAGTATGTTCACAGCCAATAACTTTATGCAACTAAACAACGTTTAACCACGTAGGCTATAGAAATACGTAAACAGAGTGTAAGTAACTAATATATATATATATATAAATAATTGGCATACTCCAGTAAGAGCCAAACCATCCATCAAGAGCAAGAGAGTAGTCAATAAGAATCACCACCATTGCTGAGCTCCTGCTAATCACAGAAAGGTCACATCACAGTACAAAGAACGGCAATGTTGAAAGCATTACCGATTTACAAATGGTCACAAGTTTGATGTCAACATGCAGAGCTCATTTTGTACTGTGGTGTGCAACCTTGTGATTGGCGAGCAGCAGTCAATTGAATTGCAACCAATGTTGGGGAAACAATTTCTCACCCAGCATGGCAACCAAATCACCTAGTCTACAAAAATAGCATCAGCTTACCAGAACAGGTGAAAGCATATCACTTTGGATAGAGAATGTCATAGTGACCCGGTCTGTATAGCAAGTTAATGAAAGGTTTGATGGTCTCAGAGCCACCACCAGTACCACTGGGGAGATCACTGGTAGCTTCCGGAATGAAATCATGATGATTTACACTGACACCACCAGCATCACAGGAGCTGCGATCAAGATATACAACACGGATTGGTACACCCAGTGCATCTGACAGAGCAGTAATGTGCACATGATCGCTCTCTTCACCCATTGGTTCCACAGATGACTTGCAAAACTGTATGAAAACAAAATTTTGGATTACATAAAGCTAGGAGGCAGGGGACAACTCCCAAAAGTTTTGAGAACTATGGAACTGAGGAACTGTGAATTTAATCTCAAACATATGGATGTAATCATACCCTCTGGTGTTTTAAAATAAAAAAAAATTGCTACAATTATGAACGTGTGAATATGCAAAAAACAATTCCGAAATTCAATGATAAATGACCTTTCTAAATTGGTACTATGTTGCAAACATTACCATAATGCTCTAACAATGAACCTAGGTCATTTGTAATTCCAGCATCTCCGAAACACAAACATCATTCTTAATTTCATTCTTCAATTTACAATAATAACAATTCATCACCAAATAAGTATCTACTTTGAGTCTAGGACGTAAGTATGAAAAAATCTAATTAAAAATAGAGGTATACTATTTTTTTTGGTTACTATTAACCCATCAATAGAAGGCAAAAAGAGAATGCACAGGAAAACAGAAGATGTTTGAAAGGTATATCATAAAAGTTCTAAATACCGAACGAACCTGCTCCACAGTTGCATTTGTTAATCCCAGAATAAATGGCTCAAAAAACTCTGAGCGTTTTCGAATTTCACCAGAGGTAACAAATCTGAAGAACATTACCACTAACCAAGAAACTTTGTAAGGAGAAGTAGAAAGGAAAGAAGCACATCAAAACTTCCTGTGCTTTATGCCTTCTTTTATAGATGCTAGAAACGTGTAAAGTCACTCACCATAATCCGATATTGACTGATCTCGACTCCTCTGTACAAGTTCCTCGTGACTGAAACCAGAACTCGAGGAGTCATTTCATTTCATTCGCATTAATAGTCAACTGAAAGTTTGGCTGAAACTAGAACATTTTCAATTAACGATTCTCAAAAGAAATGCGAAGTCTAAAGGAACTAGTCAGTCTAAAAACCTTATAGATGCCTCATTTCCTGGAATAACACTTTCCAGCTGCTCGAGAAATAACTGAAAATTTCAAACAGATAGGAAATTCTTGTCAGAAAAATACGCAGATAGACGACTACAAATAGGATGTGAGAAAGGAAAGCAAAAACAGAGAAGTAGAAACCATTGCACCAAAATATTAGTAACAACGACAACAATAATAATACAAAAATAATTACAACTTATCAAAAATAGTAATAATATTAAAAAAAGGATTAAATAAATAAAATTGACGAAAGAAATACATCAAGAAAGCCCCCTCTTTTCTTCAAAGAATATTATATAATTTTTCTTTTAAGATCGGATCAGAAATAAAAGTTTCATTAAAATAGAAGGACCAAACTGGAAAAGTCTCATAAGCAGCATAAGAAAAAAGGGAGAAAACACATGAATTCACAATGCTAATCAGGAAGAACCACCATTATTTGTAAAGCTTCACCATTTTGCTTCTACAGAATTCAAGCATGTCCGGTAATCTAACAACTTAGCCAGAAATATCAATCCCATCACTCGCCAGCAAAATCAGGAGCTGATAAACCAAAGAACTCAAGCAAGATGCCCAATTGGAAATAACCAGTCTTAATTCCATCCCACAAGGCCATCCGAAGATATGCAAACATCACTGAAACACCTTTAGGCCCCATTTGGTAACGCTGTCAGTTTCGTTTTTTGTTGTGTGTTTTTGCTGTTTGTTTTCTTTGTGTGTTTTTTGTGATCTGATAACGAGCATTTGTAGGTTACCGTTGTGCCCATTTTGGTGTTTTTCGTTTTGTTTTTCAAAATTTTGTAAACAACTAAAATCAAAAAAATTAAACAATCATTGTTTTTTAAAATTTAAAAAAAAACAAAAAACGTTACCAAACAGAACCTTAGATTTTCTACCGCTCATATGATCCAAACAATAGTCACACAAGCATAATCCCATAAGACCTATCCCCTCAAGGGATTGATCCAAGGAAACAAATGAAAGAAATGGATCCAAGCTCAAACAAAATTGAATATCTTTATATCCAAAACCAAGATTGCCACTCTTTCCCCCAATGCTTGCATAGAAAGAGGAGAAAACACAAAAGCAAAAACTAGATGCTGCATTTGATGTTGAGACAAAGTGTACACAAGCAAGCCCAATGAACACAATAAATCTCCTCGACAGAAGGGTGCCAGGAAATTGGGTACAAACCTAAGCTTCGGCATTATTTGCCCAAAGTGGCTGCTTACAAGCTCCTATGCCTAGTGTTTACCATTGCACCAATCAATGGCCCCTAACACCAACAAGGAAAGGTAAATAAACAGAAAATATACAGACGTTCAATAATTAGCAAAGACAACATTCAAAATTGTCCCAGTGCTTTGCCAAGTATAGAATTGAGGAAAGCAACACAAAGGAGCTGAAATGCTAAACTAACCAAATTATATACGATAACCATTAGAAGATGTAAAACTGTAGGAATGCTGGTCAAGATGCACATCAAATAGGCAAATAACCCATCTCTTTATAGTTACTCCAACAGTAACAAAGTAATTGGCATTTAGATGAATCTTGAACCACAAAATTCTACATGATTGAACTTGAAAAGTTACCATGCAAAGGTTTTTATCCCATGGCAATGGAACATTCCACAATAGTCACGCCATGAAACTTCGATATGCAAAAAGCTTGTCTTCATGTGCACAAATATTGTGGAGATGCCAATTCAGAATGTCGAACAAAAGAGATGATACGTTAGCAGAAAACACGTTCTAAACTTCGTCCTGAACTTCGTCCCTAATAAAATCCATACTGTACAAGTATCAAATCCAACTCACAGGCTCCCCTAGCAAGTCCATTACTTTTAAGGGTAGCACTCTACGGTTTCTACAGCTCTTTAAAAAGAGCTGGATGAAAATTCCTTAGAAGACCATCTCAAAGGAGCAGCTCTTTCACTTTGATAGATTCTAGTTGCTTATCCACATCATCAGAACAGCTAAGGTTGAGCACCAAGCACAAGGAGAAGCAATGCAAGTTACCATATAAAAAACCATGTCTTAACAGAGACTTCAATTTGTTTATTTTGCAAAGTATCAAGACTTGTCTGTTACATAAAATGCAACCAATGTGCCAAGAATAAATTAATGTACTTATCAAGACAAAAAGGAATTAATGGAAGTTACAAATTACCGCAAAAAAATCTTCAAAGGTAAAGTCGGCATAACCCAAACTCTGAAGTGTCTTTTTGCATTGTTCCACATTTGCTGTAATGCGATTAACTTCTTCTTGGTCTTGTGATTCCAAAATATGCTCCTATTGTGGCAACACACAACAGTTTAGCAGTTAAAATTACAGATTGACTTGTATTCCCACTAGAAACAATTACAAGATTTTGTAAGACGTAAATATGAAGAGTGAAAACACACCAGGTATGAGAACATAAAGCTTCGAAAGAAGCAGTTACCATCTCCCCTTGTTCGCCTGATGGCAGCAAATTGTTCACTAAGCACCTGCATGGATATTAAAAAGAATTCACGACTGAAGAAGAAATGGGAATGCAAACCACATAGCAAACATGACACGAGACCTTTATTTTCTCCAGCAAAATAGGGCTTCCTGACTGATACTCAGCTGCTAAGGAAGAGAGAGGTTCCTGCAGTTTAATTACCATCAAGGAAAAAGTTCTCCACAAATTATTAACCAGAGGCCATCAATTCAAAATGGTGGTGCAAGTTCCAATATACAAGGAACTATGTTAAAACTAGCATATGAATACAGAAACCTGAAAACCTGAAACAAGTTGAATTAATTTTAGGGAGTACTGATACTGCAAAATTTGTAAATACTAAACCTTTAAATTTTTTTTTAGCAAGTTTGTAAATAATAAATCAATCAGGAATTACTAATCAATTAGAAGAAATGTGTATAATTCCAAAAACCTAGCTACCAAAGAGCTAGGTTATCATATCAATCAACAAATTGAAGAGCTGCAATCACTGGGTCTGCAATCACTGGCGGACCCAGTGATTGTAACAAATTCCATGAAAGCCATCTGTTACTGAAATTTCAAGACTATCAGTCACAGTAACACCACATCTGACCTATTAATAATTAATTTATTCTTTGTTGGGTTGGTATTCAACACAACTCAACAATTCTTTGTGCCAATTACTTGGGGTCAATAAAATGGATCAATTCCTTTAATTGATTCTATTCAAAGTCATATCCTCAGTTAAGTTTAACATAATCATTTCATTTCGTATCACCTCAATTCATGTTCTCTTTGGCCTTCCTCTATTTCTTTTACTACCCTCCACATGGATTAAATGACTCCTATATGATGCACATGACCAAATATAAGTATATTGATTCAATCCTTCTGGAGTCAAAAGTACACAAACATAGAAATATTGCACATCTCATATGTGGCGCCAAAGGAGTTGCTATAATATTTTATCCCCACCCCTTGGGCCCTCCCCTTCAATATTCTTAAAAAAAAAAAAAAGAGCCCCAAAATTTTAGGCTAATTACATTCCATTGCAAACATTAGTTCTCAATGCCAATCAATAGTAAACCTAAATTCTAACACTATTTTTTAATTGAAATAAGTAATAATAGAGACCAATTGACCCTGCCAAACGCCCAACGACAAGGATATTAGATGGCACAATGTGCGCAACCGTTGTTAACGGATAAATATTTAGTAGGCAAGTAGTACCAATTATTGCCACTCACATCCAAGATTTATAGTTGGGTAACCGGCTTTAAAATGAGATGTAACAAGTAAAGCAAGTACCTAAATATATGGCACTTAACTTGATCTTTACTAGGCAATGTGGGACTAAACTCATGGACTTGACAACTCACCTCACGTAGCCTCATCCATCTTGGCTGTTACATATCACCATCACCTTAAGAATCTCTGGCCTTTGGGATCTTGGTCACCACAATCCAACCCCCTCAAGGGCCACATATCTTCACGTGGGGTCGAGTCTGCACACTTCTAGTTGGTCTAGTCTTTGATACCATTTTGCCATAACACAGGATTCACATGGTACAACATTTTCCGCTTTGGGCCTAAGGCCCTTCATAGCTATAAAATCCTTTGTATCAAGTAGATATAAGTTATGTTGCATGGACTCGGGAAGGAATGTTGAGTGCAGGTATGTGTCTTACGTGTTAGATTTATTTGATTCCCATGTCCAAGGACAAGAGGACACAGGAACATAGAAAAATATACATATTTTCTCTATTTTATGGGATATAATAGTATTTACAATGTGCTATAAACATTTCATACATAATATGAGAGTTTTATGCATATTTATATGTACACTTGGATCATTAATAATTTTTGTTGAGGGATATTCAACAATACATGTTAGACACTTATCTTATATCCATACCCTTATCAAAGTGTTGAGTGTCCGCAAGGATACTTCATATGTTGTAGAAGAGTCCGAGTAACATAGAACACAAATGCTTACATATATGGCATTTCACTTCAAGTTCACCAGGCGATATGGGACTAAACTCATGGAATTGGCATCTCACCTCACCTCATCCATCTTAGTTGTTATGTATCCCCGTCACCTTATGAGTCTTTGGCGTTTTGGATCTTGGTCACCACAACAATTGTCGGGTAGGTAATTTGTTCTAAAGCAAAAGACACTCACTCAAACTCAACCACACCATTCTATACAGAAATTTTGTACGAATTTTCTGATAGTATAACATTACCCATGAAACAATCTTATTTGGGTGATCGTGATCCACCCATTATCCACAACACAAAAAATGCACAAACTCAGTATAGTTACAGATACAAATATGTATGTGTACATGGATATGTCCCTAAGCCCTCCCCTCTTTACGGACACAACGTCGAACTGTTACCACTATGCAATGGCATCTTTGACTAAACTACAAATAAAAACATTAAAATTTACAGATCAACATGGTTAGATTCATTTCTATTTCAATATTTATATTTAGATCTATTATTGAATGAAACACACAAAAGTACATGAAATAGTCATACATTTAGCTAGTAAAATTACGTGTCTATTATAATTTCCAATCATCGCAAGAATAAGGTTATGACTTTCTTTTTTGGTCTATTATAAAACAACATATAATAATAAGAAACAACAACTAATTAAGATACCACATTACTTCTTGGGAACAAGCATAGACTACATAGTTTTAAATAGTGGTGATTACATAAAAGTTGCCCAAATAGATCAATATGTTACACTCCCCCATAACAGACCTAAAGGATATCATAACTACAACGCAGACACCAATTACATAGTTATAACGGTTAAAATGGCACTTTAATGGCCTTAATGACCGACTATGGTGTTGTTACAACTATGAACTCATAGTGGCTATTCAGCTTAATATATAAGGAGAAGCAAAAGAAGTGATGTGAAGCATGGCAAGAAGAATTTGAAATTTTGCATAAGGATGCCTTTAGTATTTTGTACTTGTGTTTTGTTAACTTGAGTCTTACTTGTGCTTTTATACACTAATATGTTGCTTGACATATTAATATATGCTTTATTAAGTTTTAGGAGTTAAGGATATTTTGGTTGCTTAGAGTGGGTTATAAAAATAGCTAAATAGATCTTGTTTTGGGTCCAATTTAATGAGTTAAGTCCAAAGGAAGGTCAAGTCTCTGTCAACCACTCAACTACAAAGCCTAAGTTCAAGTAAATTTGTGTGATCCTTGCAAGGGTAAGCTCATCCACTTCTCCTCTTCTCTAAGCAGTAGACCAAGTTCAAGGGTCCATGTTCCCAGCCACAGAATAGCCCCAATTTCAGTAAAACCTTTCCAAACCAAGCCTAAATCAACACTAACCCTTTCCCTACTCTTAGGCTTGTAATTCGACAACAAAATACCCAAAAATAGTTGTTACCCGAAAAATCAAGCAACTAATTCTCAGCAGATCCAGCAAACAAACACCTAAATCAAGATCAAGCAAATTCTGAATTTCTGAGTTCTAGAAACCCTGAAGTTTTCTTATACAATTTTTTTTTTTATAAGTAAATTTGAATTAAAAATGTGCCAAGAGGGCATCACCCAAGTACAAAAGAAAACAAAATAAGGCTTCTGAAGCCTCCAAGAAAGAGAAAACTAATAATAAAAATAATAAAGATTAGCCTATCTTAGACTCAGAAAACCACCAACCTCTCGTAAGACCCATTTCATTGTAGCCCCTATAAGTCCACCATCATAGTTGATAGAACAACCCAAATTCTTGATTTCCCTTCCATCACTAACTCTACTTTCTCGCTTCCTCGTAGTAAAATATAATCCTTTCTTGGCCTGTTATTAGTTTCAATTTTAGCTATCAGCTTCCAAGCATCAGTTTCGAATTCCTCCCATACCTCGTGGAATCCCAAGAAATTTACTAGACAATTGAAGACAATTTGTTATCTTCCCTCCTAGACCCTCCTACTTCTTCCCTTCTTCCCCTTCTCTTCTTTTCCATTCTAGCTTCAAATCAGCCCCTCTAACGTCAAGCATAGACCCATCTTCTCTCACTACCAATGCCTTGATATTTCCATCTTCAGCTTAGGGGGGGGGGGGGGGGGGGGGGGGGGGGGGGGGGGGTGTGTGTGTGGGGGGGAAGTATCTCCTTTTACTTCAAATATATTTCATCAATTGTTGGGCCATTTTTTTTCCCTTCAACTATACTCCACATTCCAACTAAGAAATGAATGTCATTTATATCACATCATGTTTATAAGTTGAATGAAATTCATAAAATAGAAGTCAACAACCTCTAATTACGGGATTCTGGAGTTAAACATGTGAACAAGGTTTTAAGTAATGGTAGTGGCCACCATAACAGTAATGGTGGCAGTGGAGCAGTATCAAGGCCCAACAGACTATGCGTAATGGGTGCAGCTGTTGAAGCTATGAATTATTTTTTATAAGCAGAAGTTTTCCAAATAATAACCATATATTTGTCTCAACTCTAGCATCACACAAATATGGAGTTCTAATAAATTTTATCAACCTTTACAAATTGTACACAAAACAATCACAAGAAAATCTGGGCAAATTGGACACCAACATCACACATAGCAACAGGTTTCGTAATAATGTTATGGCCACAAAATCCGTAAGTTCAGTTGTATCAGGATCGGATATGGCCAAAATAGTTGCATAATAGTTTTAACAGCTATGTAAAACACTGCACATGTATCCCTATTATTTGGGTGGATTTTGCAATTAAACAAAATTCAAAGTTCCTACATCTCCGTCCACCACGTAAGATTCATTTGACCTTGCTTCCACATTGAGAGTATAGCCGTCGCGACAATTTAAGACCTTAGCAATAACTAAGTCAAAGAGATGGAATCTAATAATATTTAATCCAAAAACATTAAGCAGTTACATAAACTATGAAATTTAGGGGGAGGGGGAAATGGAATTCATTATGTCTAGCTATGCTTTAACGACACCTAATCAGAAACAGGCAAAGAAGTTAATGTTCATTTCGACTGTTATAATTCACAGGGTTGCTCTTAGCCGAATTCATTAAAATATCAAAAACCAAAAGTAGCTAAATTTTGACTACACCTAACCAGAAATAGGCAAAGAAGCTTCAAGAAGAGCTTGAGCTTTATAACTCATGGTTTGCTCTTACCTTATCACCTACAAAAGGAATTTTCTCAGCTTCCACAGCCTGAATTGCAGATTGTTGCTGCATAATATCATCATCCCTGAAATTTGCCCAATCATCGACTTCGGATGCTTGAATGGGTGTTATGGACTCCATTTCTACATCAGCTAGGAGCCCCTCTTGATTCTGCATCTCTCCTTAGGTCACTAAAAAGCAATTATGTGCTTGCTCAGTCTTACTTGAATGGAATGTGATTACTTAAATGTTATGAACTACCTGTTCACAAACAGGAAGAGAGTAAGAGCGGGAGGGGGTTATATCTCTAGACTCTAGTTATTAGTAAGCATTAATGAACTTCATTTGATAGTTTCGTTGGAAAGCAAAGAGGTATAACGTAATTATGGAAGATGGTTGTAAGTGCAGAAGACACAAGAAATTTGGGAGAGGGGGTCTATTAAAACATTTCACCTGTAGCCCAAACAAACTAGCCCAAAAGTTTTCTTGTACGTTATTTAAACATCCAAAAACTATCTTATATATTCTGTGTTGATTTATTTAACATATCAGGCAAGTCATGTTTACTGATCAAGCTTTATGGGATATGGAACAAATTTATCTTATTTGTAAATATCTTGTCTTGCATAGCACTCAGGCTGAGAACATATGATTTGAAAATTTAAAGTAGTCATGTAGATCTTTATGCTCATCGCTGTGCATTTGATTTATACTCTATTCTGCATTCTATCTTGATTTCACTACAAGCATTGCATATCTCAACCACTGCATTTTGTTGGAACACCATAATCAATTTGTAGCTATTGGAAAGTTAGAAAAGACCACCAAAAGGGATAAGAAAGGTAAACTTCACCACATCGAAATCTGTAATTAAAGCAAACATGCTCTACATAGGGCAACCACAGCTTTGACAAAACCTGATCAACAAAACCTCAAATCGAACTAAGCTATGTTTGTGTAAGGAATTTCGGGAGGGATTTAAAACTCCCGAGTTTAGAAGTCTTTCTTAAACTTCTCAAACCCTACGAGAATTTGGGGATTTGGATGCCCAAAAATATGGATGAGCACCTTTCAAAGCCGATTACTTTTACAAATGCGGAAAACAAATGAATTGAAAATGTATACTCTCTATCTCCCCACCCATCCAAAAAAAAAAACACACACGCACACACAAAATGGGACAGCTTGTAAGAGACTCTTCCCCCACCTTTTCACTGTCATTTTCATTTGACTGAAAGCATGACAAACCATATCAAGATTTTCATTAGACTTCAAGATCTTGCTATTTTAATATATATATATATACTCGCCAACAAAATTTTACCAATCTTGATAACAGATACCTAGGAGCATCCTGTATATCAAACAGAATTCCAAGTCAACCTGACACTTAGAGCATTGTGAATTGATAAGTGAAAACATTTAGAAAGGGCAATCCTTATGTTCAAGACAAGATTTAATCTTGGGTACAAGCCGGGTCCTCCTTGACTTTCCAAACCCTAAAATCCAATTACCATAAAATAAGCGAATACGATATATGTGTATGCGTATAATTGTATGTGTGCATATATATAGAGAGAGAAGTGGGAGAGACCATACTTAACCGAGAGAGAGAGGGGGAGTAAATCGGATGTCCGAAGAAGGTTATACAGATTCTAATCCGTGCTCCTTTCCAACATCTTAAAACCAGAGAGAGACGATGAATTGAACCATGTGCCGACGAGAATCGATTCGAAGAGAGGGGAGATAGAGCTACAAGTAAGAACTGCGGCCAACCGGAGTACCAATGCTAACGCTCTTTTCAGAATCCAAAACTTAAACCCCGTCTATCCCAATTCCCATCTTAACCGTTGTGCTATTTCATGACTTTGGTAGAAATTTTCAGGATAAATTTCACTTGCCTCCCCTAATATTTTTCCCTATTTCAGAGACATCGCCAATAATTTATTTAATTATACAACACTTGTTTCTTTTTGCAACAATAGACATAGACATCCTTCAGTCACTCCGCCGACCAGAGCACCAATTTTTGTACCCTACCCAAATGCCTAGGGTCCATGAAGTGGAGGGAATCAAACCCTTGACTAAAACTAACTCAAATACCAATGTAATTTTAAAAGACTATGTAGACTGGTTTGAGAATGACCGATGTGTAGGTAACCTCCCTCGATATTTTTTTTTATTTCAGAGACATCACTAATAATTTATTTAATTATACAACACTCTTATTTCTTTTTGTGACAATAGACATAAACATAGACATCCTTCAGTCACCCATCCACCGAAGTAGAAATTCTCCTACCCTACTCAAATGCCTATGGTCCATGCAATCAAATAATGAAGGGAATCGGACCCTTGACTAAAAGTACCTTTAATACCAATATAGTTTTAAAAGGCTATGTAGACTGGTTTGAAAATGACCGGATATATAGGTAACCCTCCCCAGGATGTATAAGTAACCCTTCCCCGATATTTTTTCCTATTTTAGAGACATCACTAATAATTTATTTAATTATACAACACTCTTATTTCTTTTTGCAACAATAGATATAGACATCTTTCAATCACCCGCCAACCATAGTAGCAATTTTCATACCCTACCCACTTATGGTCCATGCAATCAAATAATGGAAGTAATCAGACCATTAAGAGGCTATGTAGACTGGTTTGCTAATGACCGGATGCATAAGTAACCAGTTGTCCTAAGATTAGGGATGAACATTGGGCTTGGTTGGGTTGGGTTCAGTTTGGGCTAGGCCTACACTACATAGTAATAGCCATTAAGCCTTAGATTAAATCTCAAGTCCATCAAAAATAAAAATTAGATGTCCAAGTCTGCCCATTTAACACAATAATTTTTTAATAAAAAATTCACTTCACAAATTGAACATAAATTATATGTCAATTAAAGTGATTTGTGTTTTTTATTGATTAAAAAACGAGCATTAAGATTTTCTAACTAATGTTTTTTAGTAAATATTTTTATTATAGAAAACAAAGTTAAATAACGTAAAATGTAAATACATACCATATATTAAAATACATACATATTTAGTTTTACATATATTTCAGGTCGAGATGGTCTTTAAATAACATTTTCAAGCTCACTCATTAACATAATCAAGCCTAATTTTTTTTTAAATTCTATAAATGATGAACGAAATTGGGCAGGCTTAGTAGGCCATCGGGCCTATAGCCACCCTACCCAAGAGAAACAAAAAGAGATGAGTAGAGACAAGTAGTCACTAATAGGGACCAAATTAGTGTAAATGGGTGAAACAACCCAAATGTGACTTAGAAAATAACACAATGTGATCCTACTACAATAAAATGTGACCTACTAAAAACAAAATGACAAAATGTGACTTGCTTGAAAAAGAGAAAACAATGCATTTGATCATACTACAACAAAATATGACTTGCTTAAACTAAAAATGACAAAATGTAACATAATCTTAATAGGATAAAATATGAGCCCTTCACTAGAAGGGGACCTAACTACCACTTGACCTAATTACTATATTTCAGTAATTTACATAAAACCCAATGTGACCCATACTGTGACATAATGTGACCTTAATTATGACAAAATGCAAACTTGCTTAAGACCTATTGTGACCTTACTACGACATATTGAGACCTTACAACCATTCAAAATGAGTCTATTTATGCCATATGGTGACCTTAAATAGTTTCAACATAATGTCACCTTAGATATGACAATTGGGGATGGCTAGCAGCAGGCGCGCTCACCAATGCTGATGTGTCGCGCAATAGGCCGCACCTGACCTGCAAGTGCTCTTGCTGCTAGCATTTCTCATGACAATTTGACCCAACAATTTGACTAGAGATATTGTTAACTTAGATACAACAACATGGACCCTCTATAAGACCCAATGCGACCCACACTAGGCAAGGATAGCTCTCAAAGGAATTGTTTCAAAATCATTTTAGAAACATGATGGAAAGGGAGAAAAAAATTGAAAGAACATAAGAAAAGTTTTGGAAACATGAATTAAAGTTCATCCATGTGTATTTTTAAAGCCAATAAAGTAATATTCTAACATATTTGAGGCTTAGAAAAGCATTTACGTTAGATGAAATTATAATATCATAGAATAATAAATACTAACATGCATAAAAAAATAGCTAAAAAGTAATTTTGATATTTTCATTAATCATTCAGTAAATGAATCTAAGAGTTGAGTAATATTTTTATAAAATGATACTAACTTAATATTATATTAGTTTATTATAAGAGATTTTAATAGTTTATGCATTTCTTTAATGCAATAATTATTATATAATTATATGAAAATTTTGTCCTAAATTAATTAGTAATTATAAATAAAATATCCCCTCATATAATAATGTTTACATTAATTATGATAATTATAATGTTAATAAATCAAAAGAAGTGCCACAAGCAAGTATAAAAATTGTCTAAGACATTTTGAAACAACATATTTTTCGATGTGATTCCCTGTGTTTATGTGTGTTTCAGTACATTTTCATAAAAATATTATAATTTTAGTATTTCACTATTGTTTCGTCTTAGTTCTCTAGTGTTTGAATATGTTTTGGGCATTTCAATGAAAACAAAAGGAAATTTTATTCCTTAACACTAGGAGAGATTATGACCTTATATAATATCCAATGTGACTGTCCACGAGATAATGTGTCTTGACTTATGACGTATTGTCATCTTAGATAGCACACATGTGACCCTATATAAGTCCAACGTGACTCATACAATGAGAAACTATGATCTTATATCCCACCTAATGTGAGCCATATTAAGAGAAATTGTGACCTTAAATACGACCCAATATGATCCCATTGACGAAGGTGTAATACCCCATATTTTCAGAATAATAATGTATTAAATTACATTTAAGTGCATTTTACGAATTTCAAGGATGAAATTATTTTAAGGTGGGTAGATTGTAAAACCCCAATTTTTTTTGACTTAATTCTTGTAATTATATACATCAATCATAGTTTAAATTTATTACAAGATTTGTTTGGACCTTTTTGTAGTAATTATTTCACAATTGTGGGAATGATTTAGGAATAATATATTATGGATATTACTGAGAATCTACCAAGGAAAAATATATTATGGTTTCTTTAGTGTTTGCACTTATATATGCGCACACATAAGATGGAAAGAGAAGATTGGTTTTGGCTATGAGGAGAAACGGCAGGCAAGAGCATGGGCTCTTTAGTAGGACTATTTCGGCGAGTTTTTCGGCTAACCAGGGAAGGTGATGGACAATCTTTATATCTGTTGTTTAATGTTAGTTTACATGTGAATATATTTATGTAGGGTGTTATTCCCTAATGTGTTTGTAGCTGGTGTTATTTCTAATTAGTTTAGTAAATCTATAATGGTGCGTTTGTTTATTTCTGTGCTGTGTGGAAATTCTAGTTGAAATTTTGGTGAATCTTTGGATGTTTTACAATAAGGGTTTAAGAAAAAAGGCAGCGAGGAGCATGACTTTTCAGCTATGTTGATATTGGGTTGTTAAAGTGAATAATAATAAATAATTATAAGAGACAAAAGAGATCAATATTAAGCAAATGGATATTTCAAATCTGGGTTGGGGATAGATTATCAGTACAAGAAGAAGAAGGCCACTAGTTTGTCTAACCAGTTTGGTCATCACAGTGCTCCGTGTGTGGGTAACCATTATGCATGTATGAATGTTTGCTGACGGGTTTCTGGCTGGAGTGGCAATTGGGTTAGAAGTCTAGGTTGATTGTTGGTTTAGCTATGTAGTTTTCATATAGATGTATAAGTATAGGTGCATATATATATTGGTGTGTGTGGGTGTATGAATTGGTGTATATATAGATAGGTTGTTATTATTGGGTATAAGAAAAGATGAAGAAGCAAATAAACAAGAGCAAAAGAACGATAGTGAAAAGATAGAGAGGTAAGGCTAGCAATATTGCTGGTTTGAAGATGAGTTGCAGGTCATTTGGCCAATGGGGATAGGTAGATCTGGCTATGGGGAAAAGAAAAGGAAAAAGGGGAAAGAAAGAGAAGAAAAGAAAAGAAAAGAAAAGAAAAGAAGAGAACATAAAGAGAAAGGAAAAGAAAAAAGGGTTGAAATTTTTGAGGGAGAATAAGATTATGAGAGAGAGAGAGAGAGAGAGAGAGAGAGAGAGAATCAGATTGTGAGAGAAAGAATGGGTCTCTTGGCTGGAGAAGATGGTAACTGTGTAGAAAATTCAATATGGGTAAGCTCACTATAGTTATAATATACCCTTGACTTGCTAGGGCCATTCGGGTAGGTTTTGAGCTATGTAAGTAACCTTATCCTAAGTTTTTTGATGTCCTGAATCCATTTCTAAGGTTAGTTTGCTCAAATTATGATCATAGGAGGTGATCTATAATGGTAGCAAATGAATGGTCAAAAGAGCAGTTTTGCTAATTCGAGATCAAATGTGATCAGATTGCTACGAAATTTTATTGTGTTGATCTTGATAATAAATATTAATTACCAACGGATTGGATTTGATAGAGTGATGTTCTATATTTTATTTACATAAAATGATACGTTCGATATTGTTAAATAGATGTGGCATACTTAGCACCATGTACAATGATGGATTTTTGTTTATTATTTTGTTCTTCATGATTATTGGAAATGATTATTGGTTTACAATTGTGATGCAATAAGTCGTATATCAATGTCATTCCAGTAATGCCAATCTTTATTGAATATTGTTAATATTGAGGCATACATCGCATTGAGTTGCATAGACATAAAGGAGAAATATAAATGATGGAACTCTAACAAAGGTGATTTGAAGATATTGGAAATTATGAAATAATAATAAGCATGGGGATGCAAGCTAGGATGGATTGTTCCTTTCTCAAGTGAGAAATCTGAAATTATCTTGACCAAAGGTTTACATGTCCATAAAGGCATGTCTGTTCATGCTTATCAAGAATGAAAGTTTTGAGAACATGTCAGTGGATGGCATCGTGAATGGAAGCTTCCGAAAGCCATTGTTCTCCCAAACTAATCAATGACAGTAAGAAAATGTGAAAATTGGATGATGAGATTATGTGGTATTGAATATGGCAAATGGGTAAGAACTCTAATAAAGGAATAAGAAGAACCTAGAGTATTAAAGTGAAAGTCAATTTGTCATAGCATTGCATTCATATTGCATTGCAGTTTTTATTGTTATAATGCCTATATTCTCTTTGTATGCTACATGTTATATGTTGGATGTTTCTGGACTATTAGGCATAAGCTCACACTCCACCAAGCCTTGTAAGTTCAGATATGAACACGAAGACAAATAGTTTGGAACTAGCTAGATATTAATTAAATTTATGTTGTTTGATATTCTATTAGCATTGCGAGCAATTTTGCATTTTATTTTGTACTCTAGTTGTATTTGGAAATTTGGGGATTAAGATTATTGTCAGTTGAGTAACGTATAATTGCTCTGTTGTACTTCTGAATTTTTTTTAACTTCGACTTTATAAATTTTCTTCTAAACTGTTGGAAACTGATTTATTTTTATCAAATTAGTTATTTTTATTATAAATCATCCTGGATTTTGGGGTGTGACTGAAGAGGTGGATATTGGTAGGGCAGGTTTGGGCCTATACTACAAATAATTCTCATCTGCGTAAAATGAAATTCCAAGCCCACTCAATTAAAAAATTATATTCCCAAGTCCACCCATCTAGCACAAAAGTTCTATAATATATTGTAGCCTTAGTTAAGACTCTTCAAAGTTGAAACCTGAGAATTGTAGACCTCTTGTTGATAGAATTACTTAGAGAATTAAGTCATAGACTAATAAGTGCTCACCTAAATTTTACACCATTGGTACACAACTCACCTCAAACTGGGGTTCAGCAATCGCATGCTGATCTATCCCGATCATCTAAATCTAGATATCTCTGGTACCTCTGGCATTTACATCCTTGTCAAATTCCAATGATCTAAATCTGGAGACTAGACAACTTTAGTACCCTCAAGCCAGAATACGGTGGCTAGATCTCGATTAGTCTCCAATGATCCAAATTCAGAGATCCTATGTCTCTACCAACTTCCAACCGGAGTCCGATAACCATATCCTGGTCAAACTTTGAAACCTTAAACGGGAAGTCCAACATTTTTAAAGATGACATACTAGAGCCTAGGTAGACTCTGATGACCTAAATTGAAGGTGGATGATCTCAGATATCACTTTCGAGGTTTCGCTAAACAAATAAGGGAAAGAACCTCAAATCGAAAAGCACCTAAGCAAACTAGAGCAAAGGAGGCAAGGCTTCACAACACTGTAGACAACGAATTCCAAATTGAAGTCTCACGACATTGTAGTGCCATGAGGAACAAAATAAACCCTCATGACACTATAATATTGTAAGGTAGACTTTTAAACACTTATTGCCTTATTTTCACGTGTTATGATAACATCATTAGGGTGACATCACCCTTACAAACATGTCAAATTCTCGATGGTGCCATGTATCACTAAGCTAGTCATTTCAACAACTTGGGTGCTATAGTGCCTCAAGGCACAAAAAGATATTTCATGGCACTACAATTGCTATAGTGCCA
>CM065390.1:40485000-40535000 GCA_033060915.1 Euryodendron excelsum | reverse complement strand
GCTTACCTCCTATGACGAGCTGTGCTTCTTCTCGGATCATCTAAAATTGGCCAAGTTCAAAATGCTCGATTTTTAGAAGTACAATGGCATCGGTAACCCTATAGCCCACCTTCGCCTCTATGTTGGGGCATTAAGTGGTCATGGGAATGATCCAAAGCTCCGTATATAACTTTTCTAACATAGTCTCACTGGATTCACCATGTAATGGTTTGCTCAACTCGACCTAAGGAAGATCATGACTTGGATCGAACTGGTTAATGCATTCAAGGCCCAATATCATCACAACATATATCTCAATTTTGATTAATGGTCCTTGATGACAATGAGCAAGGGAGAGAAAGAAAGCTTCAAGAGCTATGCCCTTAGATGGAGAGAAGTAGCAACACAAATTAATCCCCCTATAGAAGAAAAGGAGTATGTTTAACTGCTCGTGTATACTTTTTAAGGTATATACTATGAAAAACTTTGCACAAGTGTGGGGAAAAGCTTCTCCGAGCTTATCATGCAAGTGGAGATGATATAGAACGGTCTCAAGATGGGAAGGATTATAGATCCCTATGCAAAAACTGGAGAGAGTTCCGCCAACATAGCTAGAAAGGTGGCTACTGGAAGGGGGTAATCAAGAAGGAGAGTGAGGTGTTTGCCATCTTACCCATTCAACCACTAGAATACTGTCCACCACTCCTGTCACATCTTATATTACCTATACCCACTTTAACCATGCTCGCTCAAGCACCCAACTTTCGCCCTGCTGGGGCACGACCTAACTTCAATAGGCGGTTCGACGCATCCGCACATTTGATATCTTAGTCTACACCCAGACAGAAGCCTACTATAACCTTTTAAAGAACAACATACTGAAGCCCATATCGACTCGTCCATTGCCAGGCCTTTTACCCCCGTCCTTCAATGGTGCCCTCACTTGCGAATACTATTCAGGCGGCCAAGGGCATGACATAGAGAGTTACTTCTCTCTCAAGCACAAAATTTAAGACCATTGACATACACCCGGTGAAACCTACTCTTGCCCCTAATGTAACCACAAATCCTCTGTTGGACCACATTGTTAACCTAATACTGAAGGAAATAAAAGATGATGATGAGTTGGAGGAGATCATGATTGGATATTATTATGAAGGAGATTGGGAGACTGACGAGGAAAGCGATTGGGAGGAGGAATGCCCACCATGCCCAATCTATTTCGTCAATCCCAATTTGGAACATGATCCCTTTGACTAGCTAATTAAAGAGCCCATACCTATAGAGGAGGTCCCTACCATAGACATGGCCATTGACAGTTAGAGTGATGAATTCTTGCATCCTAAGTATGCCGTAGCTGAACGCCACCTATTGATGAGCCCTTGGCCCGTGATTGAATTCGAATATGAAGTTATGGGTTGGGGCCTTAAGGAGTCAAAAGTACCCGCAAAGTCATTTGAGCTAGAAGGAGGTGAGTTGGCCCACTTATTTATTGGAGAAGCCGAGGAGGTAATAAAGGAAATCAAGGGAGTTAAGGAAGCTAATAATTGCACCATCATTATCAACTCACCCAAAGCTCTAAAAGAAGCCTTTGCCTGCCTTGCCTTATCTGGGGATCGCAATGACGGATGAAGCATCGAGAATGTGGGCATTATCCCAAAACCCCACTAGAAAGGCTCTCCCAAAAAGCGTACAAGAGAGGGGTGTTCTCACTCGCCCTCTTTCTATCCCTTTTACTTTCTTTCTTTTAATTTATGTTTGCATTTCCATTCCAATAAAGACCTTGTGCTTTCTCTCAAAGTAATAAAAAGATAGTTTTCATTCAAATGCTGTTATCTTATGTTCTTGTGAATGGTGATGCTTTAAAAAAGGAGATGTGTTCTATTCTGTGGAAGATCTAACTTGAAGAGTGTGATAGTATGAGTTAATCACTTGTCAAATGATCAAAGAGATGAGGATGAGTGATAAAACCACCCAAAAGCAGCACTTGCAAGATACTAAAGCTAAGCGATGAGTAACCAGACTATCAAAAGGAAAAGGAGCCATTTTTCAATCTCTAATATATATATATTCCCTTTGCTCAACCCGCTAGTGCCTTACAAAAAGCAAATTATTTCTTATCAACCTTGAATGAGAACCATCCCCCCGCACTAGGGTAGGTAGATAATTAAGTACTCAGTGTTGCACTTCGGTTTTTAACTAAGTCCTATTCGGCTAGGGAAAAAGCACAGTACTCTGTCACTAGAACTCATCTTCCTAAAAGGACGAGTGTAACTAGGTTTGAACTCGAAATTGATTTGATTAAGGGCTCTTTTGAAAAAATAAGAGTTGCCCCCTAACTTGATTAAGGTGAGTTAGGTCATCTAAAACTATGAATAATCCGAAGATTACACTTAGGGTTTTGGAAAAGGTTTTGAAACACTTTCTCAAGAGAGGGTTTTTAAGAAAATAGGTTATTTGACAATCTTTGAAAAATTTTGAGCCTTTTTTTGAAAATAACTCCATTTTGGTCTTTCAAAAATAGAAATCTATGGTTTGGGGGTTGGTTACATGTAGGGAAGATATCTTAATATTATCAACCTACCTCACCCTTTCGGTAGCTACATGTCTAATCACCCTTTGTTCACTCGCTAGAATAACAGGTTACTATTATCCACTTGATATCCACTTTAGAGTTTTGAAAGCGGGGTTTGGTCATTACTTTTTGGATGAATGATGCATGATGCATATTATTAAAAAGACGTTTGAAAATATGGGGGGTCTTATAAGGATTTGAGATAGAAATCTTGAATCGATAGAAACTTTTGAAAAGGGGACTTGAGTTGAAGTAAGGGTTATGACCGCACCATTTTAGGTTGCTTACATATCTCATTTGCCAAGAATCAAGTCATTCGTAGTTTGGGCAAGAGCCCGATGGAAATTAGGCGCATTAGGGCCTTTGTAATGTTTGAAGACGTTTTAAGGTCTTTGGAAAGGTTGGAAGACACTTTGTGGTCTTTGAAAAAAGAGAACTTGAGAGTTTAGAAAATGCCTTTAAAATAGGACTTGAGATAGTTGAAATGTTTTTGAAGTTAGATTTGAAGACGGTTTTGATAGTTTTTGAAATTGACTCGAGGGAGTTTTGGAGGAGCTTT
This sequence comes from Euryodendron excelsum, assembly GCA_033060915.1. Classification (NCBI taxonomy): domain Eukaryota; kingdom Viridiplantae; phylum Streptophyta; class Magnoliopsida; order Ericales; family Pentaphylacaceae; genus Euryodendron; species Euryodendron excelsum. Next base: position 40,531,887 of record CM065390.1, on the reverse strand, counting down.
ATAATAACTCAAGAGAGTTTTGAAAGTATTTTGAAGTCTTATTTTGAAAACTTTGAAAGTAGAGTTTGGATTGAAAATGCTCTTGTAAACTTGTCTTCGAAAAGCTTTCGAAAGTAGTTTTTGAATACCTTATAAAAGGTATGTTTAGTGTTTCATCACCTTTTGGAAGTTAGTCATTGGAGAACTAAACTCCTTTAGGGCAATGATTTTTTAAAACATATTTGGAAAAGGGGCTAGAGACTTCCTTTTGATTTTTAAAACTTTAGGGTTATGGAACCCTTCTTGAATATCTCACTTACTTGACCAATACTACCCATGGAAGAATTAGGGTTACTTCAAGAATGTAATGCTTGAAAATCCTTTTTTAAAAGAGCTTTTGAAAACATTTGGGGATTTGGAACCCTAATATGGACAGCCTTAAGGGTTGTGTTTAATGTATCACCTTCTTTTGGAATCCTTTAACCATAAAAGGTTAGGGACACCTCAAGGTTGTGAGTCTTTGAAAGCATTTGGAAAATAGTTTTTTGAAAAATGTTGAGTGTCTAGCCAGCTTAGTTGAGACAAGTTTAAGAGAACTCCTTGGAGGCATACAATATGGAGATATTTGAAAAGGTTTTGGAGTTGATTTTTGAAATCTCAAGAAAGTGGGGTGCTTTGAAAGTGTGTTATGAAAATGGTTTTTGGTTTGAAAGATTATTTGAAAAGGGGGTTTAGATTGGAACCTTGAAGCTTACTAACCTAGGTTGGGTAGACCTAGGATTAACTAACTTGGGTTAGGTTAGACTAGGGTTGAATTAACCTAGGGTTGACTAACTTGGGTTAGGTTAACCTAGGTTTAAGGTAACTTAGGGTTAACTAACTTGGGTTAGGTTAACCTAGGGTTGACTAACTAAGGTTAGGTTAATTTAGGGTTAAGGTGACCTAGGGTTGACTAAGGTTAGGTTAACCTAGGGTTTGGACAAGTAGGGTCAAGTTAACCTAGGGTTGGAAGATGGTTTTGGAGGGTGGTTTTATGTATGAAACTTGAAAGTAAGCTTTTGAAAACCATTTTATGAAAACCACTCAAGTGAATGTTGGGGTTCTATGGTTGATATTTGGAAACCACTCAAGAGAGGGTTGCCTTGGAGCCATTTCACCCACAAACGCAAGAGAGCGAAATTTGTGGAAATCAACATCGAATGGATAGTTTTGAAGACTTGAATATTAAGGAGAATGATCCTTTGAAAATTAGTTTTGAAAAACCAATTTTAACAAGTTAAAGACCACTCTAATATATGGTTGATTTGAAGGAAATCACTCTAAAGAGGACTCTATGGGACCATTCCAATCACAATATTCAAGAGAGCAAAACTTCTAAAAATCAAGGTAAAAATGATGATTTAGGAAAATCATTTTTATGTAAGTTAAAGAGAGTGCACTTTTGAGAACCCTTTTTTGAAGGGAATTGTTTTGAAAACCATTTTAAAGAGAATAGAGCCTACTTTAGTGAACTAGGGTTTATATCGTCAAGATAATAGGGAGACCACTCAAGAGAGGGTTCCAAGAGACCATTTCAACCACAAAGTTCAAGAGAGTAAATCCTTGGAAATCAACATAGAAGAAGAGGGTTTGAAAACCATTTTAGTACAACTTTGAAAAGCAATGAAATGTAGGGTTGTAAAATAAAGTTAAGGGACTTGAAGAGTGTTTTTTAAGGTGTAAAAATTGAGGGCTTGACCTAGGCTTCAAGGAACCAACTCTAGTACCATTTTTATGGAATCTTTTGAATATGGAGCTTGAGAATGCCATAGAAATAGAGATAGTGGAAGTTTTGGAAAAATGATCGTAAACATGAAAATAAAGCCAAGCATGCAAAATATGAACTAGATAACTATATGCAAAGGGGTTATGAAATCATACAAGGCTAGAGGCTTCACCACATAGCGAGGTGCTCTACGGTCATACCATCTTAAAATAGGTTTGTGAGAAGTTCCCTACACGGTGGCTCTCACAAACTTTCCTCTAGGTATGAACTAAGAGTTTCTTTGTTTCAAACATGTAAGAAAGGGGGGTAGAAGGTGGGGATTCAAATAGAGAATAACCTAAGTAGGCTAGGAGGGAGAAGAGAGGAGTGGGGATTGCAAAAAAATAAAGAGAATACTACCTTTTGCCCTCAAACACTTTTAAACCTCTATGGATGCTTTGACTTGAGCTTGAATAGCCTTGAAGAGGCTTGAAGGGGCTAGAATGAGGTCTTTTATGGCATTGAAGGCTATATAGGTGTAGTGTATGGATTGGGGGGAGATGGAATCTAGCCTAAGTGTTTGAAGTGTGAAGTGTGTATAGGAATTTGAGGTTCTGAAGCAGTTTGCAGAGTTTTGCTATCAAATTCGATTATGGAATATGCAAAGGGGGAGGCCTGTATTTATAGGCAAAGTTGGAGAGGACTGGCGTATGTAATACATGCGGCCTAGGCAAATTTTGCCTTGGCGCATGTGGCACTGTTTCTCTCATTGAATGCTACGTGGCACACATTGTACTGGCTAAACCTTAAGGGCTAAGCAAAGTTTGATCGATCTGATCAAAATTTGGGTGCATGTAGCATCTGCTTCGCCGTCGGGAGTGTTTGTTTAAACTTTACCTTGATAATTGTGCAATCCGAAAAAGATTCAGGAAAATTGGTTACCTTCACAATGTTTTTCTAGTGTTTCTCAAGAATTTTGAATTTTTAGTGGGTTTAAAAGGTGTTCGGAAGAATGAGACATTGTCTTGGAAAGTATGCACGAAAACATTTTTTTGCGGAGCGTTTGTGATACGCTTCACGGGTGTTCAAAAGTAGCCGTTTGTGGGCCATGTGATTGGGACCTTCAGGAAGCGATCTCTCCAATCGGACCATACCAACGGAAAGTGTTTTGGAAATACTTTCGAGAATTCCCTAATTTATGCATTGCTTAAGTCATTTGACAGTGCGTTATAATTAGGGAATTGAAGAAAAAGTTAACCTTGGCGGAGCGTTTGTGTGATGCTCCAGGAGTTACTGAAAGTGGCAGTTTTTGAGCCATGCGATAAGGGGTTTCAGGAAGTGATCTATCCAATTGAGCCGTATTGATGGAAAGACCTTTGGACGAGCTTTCGGGAATTCCCTGGTTTATGCATTTCTCAAGTCGTTCAACAGCGTGTTATAACCTGAGAATTAGAAGAAAAGATAACCTTGAGTCGGGAGTGTTTAGCATCGTGGGGCTCACCTTGGGTTGAGCAAGGGTGTACAATGAGATTTGCCATTCGATATCCGGAGTTGATGTAGTTTCGGGGCGCGTTCAGGCCACCAGGGGTAAAGCGGTCATTTCGATCGGGATTGATTAAAAGGGGCCATAATGGGTTAGAGTGGCATGTTAAGCATGCCAAACTATTCAAGGATGGTCCTAGAAGAGTTTTCCAGTGTTTGGTGGGATTTGTAACGTGTTGGGGTGTCCAGGGACAAAACAATCATTTTAACCGGAGTCGACTGGAATGGGACCGGGATTGGACAGGATGGTATGTTGAGTATGCCTAACTATTTAGGATCACTTTGGACAGGTGGACTTACCATCTTGAGGGATTTTAAACTTTCTCAAGACCTGCCTGGAGGCCCAAGGGGCACGTTTGGTCATTTTTCACCGAGTCGGGCTAGTAAGCACTGGTGTTAACCTAGGTGTTGGTTCCTGAGACCGCTTGGTCTTGGAAAGCTATCTGTGTGGTGTCGGCCCCTGAGACCGCCCAGTCCCAGTGACCGCCCAGACTTAGACAGCTACCTATAGGGTGGTGTTGGTCTTCGAGAACGCCTGATCTCAGAGAACTACCAAATGACGAATATTCTACATTGGTGGGCTAGCAGAAGCCAGAAGTGAACCGTCTGAAATTTGATAAGGTGTTGGTCCCTGAGACTGCCCGGTCTCAAAAAGCTACCTAGATGGAGTTGGTTTCCAAGATCACCCGGTCTCGAAAAGCTACCTGGGGTGCCTAGGGGTAAGATAGTCTTTCCAATTTTAATTGGGCCTTGTGGGCCCAAGAAGGGATTAGCTAGCTGGATTGGAGTTTGAAAGAGCCGTCTTGGCTCGTATGTGCTATGACGTTTGGATACTGGATCTGGTCGGGCCAGAGCTTGCTGAGTAGGCAAAAATGGAGTGCTAACACTCAGCAAAGAATGTCACTTATCTACCATCAAGCTGAAGCAGCGTAAAGGCTCTATGGATCAATAAAAGAAGTGAGGCCCTCATTTCATTTTTCTGTCCAATCATAAACAACTATTGTCAAACCTGTTAAGCCAGTTATGTTCCCTCCAAGAAAACCCCAACCTAGGGATCACCGCCCACAATGGGTTAGATTGAAACATTGATAGAAAATATATCTAAAAGAGAGGAATTGTAGAAATATCTACCTCATAAAAGAAAAGATGAGGAAAAAGAAGGAGAGCCATTGTAGAGCAAGTAAAAGTGAAGGAAGGGGCACAAAAAAAAAAAAAAAAAAACCTTTCCTTCAGTAAACAAGTAAGCCAATAGAAGGGACAGTTTGCCTATGCTATCTCATAAGGCATGCAATGTTCGAAAGGTAGAAAGGAAAGTCAAAGGTGGTCCTAGGCGATAAAAGAAACCCAGTAGAAGTAATAGGTCCGAGCCTTTACCCTTTCTTACGAAAACTCAAAACCATGGCCCATATTATAACCCTATTAAAGTCCTCTATGATTAAAAAGGGATTGCATGATCTAAATGAGCCAAACGTGTTGCCAAGGCAAAGGAAGGATACTAGGGGACGAACCCCATCCAAAAAACTGACTAAGGATGGTGTGGATCTAAACCCTATTGAAAGCAAAATTAAATTGAGCCTGCATATCCCATTGATTCTCAAAACCCCCCTAACTTAGCTTGCATTACGGTCCTAAAACAAAGTCTCCTCAGATTGAAAGATTGGTTGTTTATCGCTTTGCCCCTAGTTCATGTAAGTCATTGCCTAAGCCCCCGAGGGTCGAGAGTTTAAGCCAAATGAACCCAGACACTAACCCAAGTAGGAAGTTGGAGTCGATTAGAAAGTTGAGTAAAGTACAAAATGCTATCATCCGATCAAGGTAGGGTTAAGCCAAAGGAGTGGCCAAACCCCTAAAAAAGAAAGAGTTACCATTCCAAGGATGCAAAACTCGACAATACCCCATCCATTTTGTTAGTTAATATATCCCTCACATGTGTATGCATCTTATAAAATGTTTTTGCATGAGCTTCGCATACATAAGACATAGCTCCTGTAGAAATAGAAGTCACCAATGCAGTTTAATATTGTATCTAAAATATGCAATAAACATGCATCGTCAAGTCATCCCTGTTCATGCATTTATTCAATATATTTGTCTGTCTAAATCATAAACATCCATTCTATTTAAAGATTATAAATAAAATGGGGTGACAAAAAACTAAAAATATATATTTAGGACATGGTGCAGAAGAGAAGCTAGGCCTATGATAAGGGGTCCTCGTCAAGAGTCAAAGTCAATATCTGGGTCAAAATCTCCAAAACCCGGCTCAGGAGGAGGCGACTAACTACTGGAAGTACCAACATTTTACAAGGAAGAAGAGCTTGAATCAGCAAAGCAGATAGCTAACTAAACAAAGCCAGAATAAAAGAGAAAGAGGATAATATACCCCGCCACCTCCCATTTGAGCCAACCATGCGATCAAAGCAGCTACCTCAGCTTGGTACTGGTCTTTCTCTATCTAGAACTGGTTTCTCTTGGCCTGGTACCAATCTTTCTGATCCCTCATGGCAACAAACTTGGCCTGAGACACTTATCCTTAGGCACGATGCCATAAGTCTACTACATCCTGGCTAACGGCAAAACCTCCAACCATCACCTAAAACTGAGTGAAGGCACCTATGGAGTGAGCTCTGAAATGTGTGGTGTAGTCAGTCTCTAGAGGAAGCAAAAAACCAGTACTCGACTGATGCTTCTGATACAAAATAGGGTTCCCCTTGACCAAAGCTCCAAACATATACTCAAGTGGATCCCTAGCCGACTGGAACTCCTCGTGAAACTAGCGCTAATGCTGGTCCCCTAGATAGGATTCCCAAGACTCATTACTGAGAAAAGAAATCCTCGACGGAGACATCAGGACCAGATACCTGACTGCCTCATAATGAACTGATCCAACAAAGGACCGTCAGGTCACATCTATCGCTTCTATTAACTCCAAGTTTGCTTGTATCGTCACAAAGTCAGTAATCTCAGAGCAGTGGGCCACCTGATCACGAGCCCATCTCAAAGCTTAGGGATAGAGGTCAACTTCTACTACCTCTGGATGGTGAACTGGCAGGTACTCATAACTTTACTAGACCAGAAAGGGGCAAAACCCGGTCACACTGCCCCAAGGGGAGGAAGACCAAACCCGTATGGATCTGAGGAAGCAACCAAAGGAGAAGGACCCTCAGTCTAGCTCTAACAAAGCTCCCAAGTCAGCTACCACATTTACCAATATGAAAGGGATGATTGACTTGTTATTGTTGCAAAAATAGCTAAAAATAGTATATAGAACCAGTTGTCATCGCATAATGTCTTGTTGCTTAGGTGGTGGCTTAATAAAGAAGGTACTCTTATCCCGACTAAGCCAGGACACAAGAAAAGTAGAGCGGTCGGGAGGCTACAAGCCCGCCAGAGGCATGAAAGCCCTTGCGGAGGTCTGCACTCTCAAGCAGTACCTCCCAATCAACCCTGTATACCACCTGACCATGCTAAACATCATGTTATGAAGATAGGCAGCCCATGCTCTCGCAGTCTATGAAAATCTCTCACCATCCATGATCATTCTCTAAGACTACACCAGAGAATATATATGGTCAAGCTCGGGATACCATGTATGCTGAAACAGGAGAGTAACAAATAAGTGCCTGATTGCCCAAAGTTGGAAAAGTGCAGCACATCCCCAAAAACGAGCATCAATCCCCTGCTAGAATCTAGTGAGGCTAATGAAGGTCTCTCTCACAAGCATAAGGGCATATGAGTGCCCCTCACGAATCCTAGCAAGTAGTGTACATAATCAGCAATCGATCAAATCATCTCCCCTCAGGAACATCAAGAAGCTCAAAAGAAGTAAAGCTAGGGCTACCAAACGAGAAATGGACTAATCCTAGGAAGTATGCCAATCACCCAAATGAACTCTCATACCCGTCACAAACTCAAAATGGGAAAATAAGAACTCCACTGGAATATAAGGAAACTGGGGCAGGAGGTCAAAAGAAAGGATTGCCCATCAAAGCCCAAGCTAAGTCGAGATAACCAAAATGTAACCATTAGGAAAGACATGTCCCACATTATCAGCCGAATCATCTCGAAAACCAAGGAGAAAGCCATACTCGTGAGGAGTGGGAGTAAGCTCACATTTCGCAAAACGGAAAAGAAATAAGTGAGGCTGTTAGAAGGGAACCACTGCCTCTATGAATCTTGGAATAAGTTGCATCGACATGAGTGAAGCCACACAACCAAAGGACCAATGAAAGATGTCTTGCTCATCTGGAGGATACCTATCATACCAAGTCCTCGGTCGACTCAAATTAGTGTCCACCATCTTGAAAGATAAATCAAGGTACAAGTATTAATATACAATATATACAAGTTCAAGAGAAATAATTATACAAAAAGAAGGAATAACACAAGTCTGGTCCCCTTACTCCTTGTAGAGCCTATTGTAGTCAATTCAAAAGGTTTCCTAAAATTTTTCCGTCGAAAGTTTATTTTCAAAATCAATTCTCAAAAGGTTTCCTAAACCTTTTTCTTCAAAAGTTTATTTTCAAAGTCAATTCTCAAAAGGTTTCCTAAACGTTTTCCTACAAAAGTTTATTTTCAAAATCAGTTCAAAGGTTTCCTAAACTTTTTCAGGCAAAATTTTATTATCAAAATTAATTTTGAGGTTTTTAAAACTTTTCCTTCAAAAGTTTTATCCAAAGTCCATTTTCAAAGGTTTTTCTAAGCTTTTCCTTCAAAAATTTTTATTCTAGAGACCTCCTAAGTTTCTTAGGGTCTTTTCTGCCAAAAAGGCTCCACCCTCAAAGGTTTTATATATTTTTTCTTCAAAAAGATTTTATCTAAATTTTTTTTTAACTTTTCCCTCATTTCAAAAAACTTTGGTAGAATTTCATTTATAATTGGTCCCTACAACACCTAAGACCTGATAATAGAACACAAACCGTGCCCCCACCGAATCACAATCACATAACGCTAACATACATAAAACAATCTGTGCACATTCTCAAATTTTTGAATTTCCAAACATGTGTTCTATTTTCTAAAAATTCAAGAGTTTTCAAAATTATTGCAAATTCTTTCAAAAATACTTCAAATATTTTTAAAAATATTTCCATATTTTTCTAAATATCAAACTCAGGCAATCCCATCAATTTCTTAATTTTTTTCTATTTTCTAAGCATTTTTCTATTTTTTGAAAAATAAAAAATTCAAAAAGTCTTCAGAAAATCATGAAACTTCGTACAACTATTCAACACATTTTTCTAAGGCATATGGTATAAAAATCTAACTAAAAAACTCAGTACCCATAGTTGTAGGAGCAAATATTTAATTCCTATAGAAACCCTCTTTACATAAACACGTAAAACTACTCAAACTAAGTCAAATGAGTATCAAAATGCAGAAAGAACATCATCAGAGTGTCCAAAGCACATCAAAACATTAATTTTGACTATTTACACAACTCAAACGGAGTTCTATACATCAAAATCAACACAAAATAAAAACCTCACCTTTTGGAGTTCTTTGGCGAAATCTTCTTCTTCGGCAACTATTCCGGTGACAGTGACTACTTTCAGCTACTCTTTGGCATCCTCCAAAATCACTCCTTTAGTGCTTAAAGGTCCCTTTTTGTAAAAACTCAAAAAAAAGCTTTGAATCTCTTAAATTTCCTTAAAACCTGTAAGCCCCAAATGAAGGATTGTCGAGTTTTTTTAAGTTCCCAAGCCTGGCACTACTAGTAGTGGCGCTAAGGTATTTTTATGCCTGGTGCAACTCCTAGTGGCACCACAGTCAAAATTTGATTTTAAATACCCCATTGAGCCAATCTGTCAATTTTAGGCTCCAGTTTTCAAAAATTTCCAAATCCCATCCTTTTGATCTCCTTGCAGTCAATATGTGACTCTTACTTTATCGTTTTCTGCCTTCAACAAGTAAAGATAAAAAAAAGAGGGGTAGTTGTAAGTACTTTATTTTTGCCTGCTCGGCAATCTTCGGCTTGACCGGATTCATATTCAAACCGACACAAATACATTCAGGTCCAAGCAGGCTTTCTAAAATCAATTTAATCAATCAATCGCTTTACGGGCCTGCCAAGCCCAGTAGAGGCACATTCACCAAAATACCCTTAGGGTATTACTCGGTTCGATCCTAGTCGGTATGTCTTCCAAAAGACATTAAGTCCTTATTTCAACCTCAATTCCAATTTCAATTCCAATTTAAGTCAATCAAACTCAATTTGACATGTCTTTTGAGAAAATTGTTCCCTCAGACAGTAAGTCCCTCCAGCATGGCATGTTTATCGAGAAAGCACAAAATTCCTCAAACGATAAGTCCCTTCAAAACAGTCGACCGGGATGGAACCCAAGCCCCCGAGATGGCACAGCAGTTCACTTCTGGCGCTTGCTAGCCCGCCAATGTAGAATGTTCGTTATCTGGCATGTTGATCGGGAAAGTACCTAAAGCCCCGGGACGATAAGACGATCCAGCAGCTTCTTGAGATCAGACAATCTTAGGAATAAACGCACATCGTCAGAGTGACAGAAACACTCACAAACATCGCAACCGTAAGAGTAGCAGAAACACTCGAAAACAGGTCGACATTGGGAATATCCAACAAAACCCCTATGTCACGAGACCGAACACGCCTCTTGGCCGTGACACGTTTACCAAAGGATAGGATACCTTTGGTAATCAACTCATCACACATAGCCAAAGTGATGAAAACACTCAAAACTCGGGTCAACACTAGTGCCTGCTAGCCCATTTCGGTGAAAAATGACAAAATTATCCCTTGGGACTTTTCAGCACGCTTCTCGAGAAAGTACCTAATTTCTTAGAGTGGTAAGTCCACCATTCCAAGATTGTCCCAAAGATAATCTAGCATGCTCTAGTGCCTTCCAGTCGGTTTCAGATTAATTCCGAGAGCATTCAGTCAAAATAACTATTTTGTCCCTAGGCATCCAACCGCCTCCGGGAACCACACCTACTCTGGATATCAAACTGGTAACCTTTTGAGGATGCTTCTAATGATATTCCTAACCTTCCAATGCCTTGTTAGATCATTTTGAGTCCATTAAGGAAAAGCCTGGTGTAAGATGACCGCTTTACCCCTGTGGGCCGGTCGCTTTTTCTAACCATACTGGCTCTAGGTATTAAACCGGAAATCCCTTAGTAAACTCTTAATAGTGTTTCCAACCTTCAATCCTTCTCACAAGTTACTCCGGGTCCATTATGGTATTTTCCCTATCCAATTGACCGTTTTGCCCTTAGTAGGCCGGTCAACCTTTCTAATTATTTCGGTGCTGTTTCTGGAGCCATTTACCTCTGGGACATTCTTTTAGAGGTTCTCGTCCATCCCCGGCCTTCTGGATCATTCCTAGACTTTTCGAAGTCACTCCTAATGGGGCCAGACTAAAAATTGCATGATAGTCACTAGGACAGGCGCCAATATCTTTTGTCTTGCATCCCAAGGGTCAAAAGATCTATTTCTTGCCACCTCAGAAGTTTCCCAAAGGGGCTGGTGCCACTACAAGCCAAAATATGGCCTGGCACCACTCCTAGTGGCACCAACGTTAAAAACCCAACTAGCGCCGCTGCAATAGGCTCCAGTTCCTGTTTCAATTGTCTAAAAATACAAACATCTTTTTATGTAAAAAAGGTCCCAAACTCAGTCAAAAACACTGTCTTTCTGAAAACAAAGCTCGAATTCCCTTAAAACCCTAATTCTCTCAAGCCTCCTCAAACCCTAGCCTCCAAATACTCAAACCCTAGTCTCCATACAATCTATACATTTAAATACAAGCCTCCAAGTATCCATTGAAGATCAAGTGCTGCATCTTCAAAACACTCAAGGTGAAAAACATAAAGCAAGCAAAGCAATCAAAACAAAATAAAGAGACAAGGTAGGTTTTTAATTTAGTTTATGTAATTCTCCCTTTCTCTTCTCTCTCCTAACCCACTTGGGTTCTCTTCTTTTTTAATCCCTATCTTCTACATCGTCTTCTTGCATGCTTGAAATAAAGGACTTTCTAGTTCATGCCTAGGAAGAATTGTTAAAGGTCACCATGTGGGGGGCTTTCTTCAAGTTCGACCTAAGACGGTGTGGGTTCAGCTCCCTTAATTATGTGGTGAAACCTAACCTTAAGTGTTCACGATCCTATTGCACTGTGGTTATTATGTTCATGCAATGTATTTAATATTGCATTCAAAGTTGTTTTCAAACTTGCATCAAAATTCTCTTTCAAAACTTACATTCAAATCCCAAGTTGTTTTTAAAACCACACTCCTATGATGATTCTAGTCATTCCATGGTTAGGGTTGTTTTAGAAAAATGTTACATTCAATGTTATTATTATTATCCATATTTCAAATCATAGTTGTTGCCAAAATCACAACTCTAGAATGATTATAATATTTTTATGGTTAGAATCATTTGAGGAAAGTGAGATACTCAAGAGACTTTCAAAAGTCTATATTCAAAACCCTTTCCAAATGATTTTGCAAATCTACTTTCCAAAAACTCTTTGTCATGAAGTCTAAGTCAAGCCCTAGAATCTATGATTAGGAAACCCTAATCTCTTTCTTAAAATCATGACTTTCTATCACAACTTTCTAAAATCTTTTCCTACATAAAATCATAGATTTCAAAATTCAAGACTTCTAAAACTAAAGCTTTTCAATTTTAAGTTAAATAAAATCTTTTCCAAATAGAAAACTAAATCAAATCATCTATTTTTGAAAATAAAACTCAATCTTCAACTTTAGGAAATAGAATTCAAATCTTTTCTAATTTCAAACATCCAAATCTTTTCAAATTTCAATCTTTCCTAATTTCAAAACCTACCTTTTTCATACTCAACTTTCCAAATTCAATGTTTCTTAATTCAAATACTTTTTTCTTTCAAACTTCCAAATATTCCTAAGTTTAAATCTTTCTAAATTTAAAACTTTCCAAACTCTTTCCAAAATCAACTCTTTCTTAAAAATAAAGCTTTCCTAATTCGAAACTTTCCTAATTTGAAACTTTCCTAAAATCCAACTTTCTAAAATCACATCTTTCTATTTCGAGTGCATGTTTCAACCTTAGGTTGCATAAACCCTAGGAGGCCAAACCCTAGTTTAACCCTAACCCTAAAGTTAGGAAGCTTTAACTCTTTTCTAAAACCAAGATGGTTTTTAAACTCCAATTCAAGTGAGGGTGATTTTAAAGCTCAACTCAATCTTTTCAAATCAAAGTCAATTCCAAGGTCAATTTCAAATCAAAGTTCAATTTCGAATCTTGTAATCAAAATTCAAATCAAACTCTCTTCAATTCAAACTTTTCAAAGGCCTTAAAGTGTCTTTCAAATCAAACAAGACCCTAAAGTGTCTTATTTTAAATCGGACCCCAAGTCCGAACTACGACTGACCTGATTCCCAACAAGGGATACGTATACGTAGGCAACCCTCATAGGTGCTGACATAACCTTTTTCAAGTTTCCAATTACTACAATCTCTTTCGAACTTCGAATCCCCCTTTTAAATCTGTTTTCAAAATTAAATCTTTTTCTTATACTTGCATGTCATGTATCATATTAAATCTCTTTTAAAAATTCTTTTCAAAATAGATATAATTGGATATTGGATAATCGAAGATTCTAAATGAGTGAATCTAGGGTAAAAAGATATGTAGGTACCGCAAGGGTGAGATAGGGTGATAGCCTTGTGCATATTTTCTATACGTTACCAAGCTCCAAACCTAGAATCACTATTTTTAATAAACCAAAACAGGAGTCATTTTTCAAAAAGGGCTTAAATCTTTTCAAAGGTTGCCAAACAATATGTTTTCTCCAAAAATCCTCTCTTGTGGAAGTTTTTCAAAATTTTTTCAAAACTCTAAGTTTAATCTTTGGATTACACTTAGTTTTAGATCGTGACTCCAAACTTTTTCCAAAGCCCTTATTAAAGTCAATTTCTAGTTCAAACCTAGTTGCACTCATCCTTCTAGGAGGATGAGTTCTAACGAGAGAGTACCGTGTTTTTCTCACTTATGTTTCCTCGAGTGCATAAAATTGAGGCGCGATATTGGGGTATCATGAAAATACTCAATTATATATCATAGAGATACATCAATCCCTCAATTTATGTTATTGAGAATGGTAATCCCTTAACCACTGCCTAACTAAAGCAATATGGAGTTATATAACATCAATTATGTTGTTATACGATATCATCCTTCACCATGAATGAACTAGTTGCTGACAAGAATTTGCATGATGATTACTTACTAGATCTAATGAAAGAGCATAACTGCATGGTATTTGTAAGCACCCCATGTTTTGCCCGCTCGGTAATCTTCGGTCTGACCAGACTTACATTTAAATCAATACAAAGACATTCAAGCCCAGACTAACTTTCTAGACTCAATCCTATGAATCAACAGCTTCGCGGGCCTGCCAGGCCTAATAGAGGCAAAAACCAAAAATGCCTTTGGAGCATTGCTCGGTTCAATTTCAGTTGGCACGTCTTTGTAAAGATGGTAAGTCCCTATTTCAACCTAAATTCCAGTTTTAATTCCAATCCAGAAAAATAAAACTCAATTCAGTACGTCTTTTGAAAAAGTTAATCCCTCAGATGGTAAGTCCATCCAGTCTACCAAAAGCAACATGGAGTTATATAACATCAATTATGTTGTTATATGATTCATCCTTCACCATGAATGAACTAGTTGCTAACAATAATTTGTATGATGATTACTTACTTGATCTAATGAAAGAGATTTAAGCAAAACTACATGGTAATAGCTTCTGGTTACTTACATATTAGTGAAGGAATAATAGGTTTGGATTAATTGTTTATGTAACCCCTTGCAAACAAGGTCTTTCAGGTTTGACACATTGATTGTCTGGCGAAAAGCCTTCTGCTGCCATTTCTTTCGTACTTACAGTCGCATGTGCATAGACAACAGTTTTTACCCCCAACAAATATCAAGAGTTAGGAGGAAATAGTGAAAGACTGAAACTTTGGTGAATAACACAAATTCTCTCTTGAATTTGCACTTACAACATCATTTGTACAAGTGTTTCTTTAACTCAATTCAACTCAACATGCCTTAGACCCCATTATTTGTGGTCGGCTACATGTTCCATTCAATTCTAGGCAAATTCTTTTCCTTAGGAAAGTCCAAGGCAGTATTGTCCTTGCTTGTAGCCTCAACTTGAATTTGTTTTTGGCCTCCTCTTCTTCTTTTAGCAGCTTCAAATTGTTTGAACCACTCCTTCATGTAGGTTAATTTGACGGTCTGTGTTGCACATAGTTAAATTATTTTATACAACTTTCACTTTTTTTTATCTTTAATTGGTGCCATGTTTCATTTTTGAAGATGTAATCTAGAACTTTTTAGAATTTTAATAGTTTTGGTGGCATATTCATCTCTCTGAAAAGTGTATGCTTGCATAGGAAAATGTAATGTCATTAAGGGGGGTGAAATTTATTGACTTGAATGTTCTATATAGTCTTACGTAAAGGATATTATGTGGTGGTAAGATATATGAAAACTAAAATAAAGTTTTTATATTTTGATATTGTTATCTTAAAGTGTTCTTTTGATTGTGTTCTAAGTTTATCTAAAAGGAGCTCTGTATGGCTCTTATAGCCGTTCATCTCTATATATCCTTACACCCACTACCAACTTCCATATTTTTCACGTCTATTGACCCCAAAAAATTTGGTATCAAAGCCTGGTTACATTCTTACTCAGCAAATTTTTAAAGACTCTTGCCCTGTACGAATAGTTTAGGGGTTAGGGAGAGTCGTAGAACATGTCAGTAGACACCAGGAGGAATTTAGGGTGATTTGTTGAAGGACGAAGTAGTCCATCCAAGAGATAGAGAGGGGCAATAAGGGAGAATGCTTGTAAGAACCCCATTTTTGACCGCTCGGCAATCTACGGTCCGTCCAGACTTGTACTCAAGTCGGTATAGACTTATTCCAATTGAAATCGACTCTCTAAGTCTAATCCCGTCTATCCATGGCTTCGCGAGCCCACAGGGCCCGAATAGAGGCCAAATGACCAAAATGTCCTTAGGGGGCATTATCCTTTCCAATTCCCATAGGCACGTCTTTCCGAAGGCGGTAAGTCCCCTTTCTATATTCCCATAGGCACGCTTTTTCGGAGATGGTAAGTCCCTTTTCCAATTTCAAATCAGGTGCATCTTTCCGAAGACGATAAAACCCCTTTCCAATTCCAATAGGCAGGTCTTTCCGAAGATGGTAAGCCCTCTTTAAACCTGTCGACCGGGATGAGACCCCAAGTCCCCTAGATGGTAGAATAGTCCACCTTTAGTGCCTGCTAGCTCACCAATGCAGAAATGTCCGTTTCAGGCACGCCTTTTAAGAAAGTTGACTTCTCAGACGCTAAGTTCCGTTAGCAGCTTCCTAAGATCAGGCAGTCTCAGGAATGATCGTGAATCGTAAAAGTAACGAAAATACTTGTAAATATCGCAACCGTTAGAGTAGCGGAAATACTCGCAAACAGGTCGATATAGGGAATTGCCAACAAAACCCTATATCATGAGACCGCCGTCAGAGTGGCGGAAACACTCTAAAACCCAGGTCAACACCAGTGCCTGCTAGCCCACTTTGGTAAAAAATGACCAAACTGCCCCTTAGGCCATTTTTTGGCACGTTTCTCGAGAACACACTCGAGTCCTCAGAATGATAAGTCCACCCTTCCATGATTGTCTTAAAAGCAATCTGGCATGATTAGGTGCCTTCTAGTCAGTTTCGGGCTAGCTTTGAGACTTTCTAGTCAAGATGACTATTTTGCCCCTAGGCATCCGAACGCCCCAGGAACCACACCGGCTTTGGGTATCAAATCGGTAGCCTTTCGAGAATGCTTCTTATAGTGCTCTCAACCTTCTATTATCTTTCCGGATCATTCCGAGTCAGTTCCGGCAAACCCGATGCAAAATGACCGTTTTGCCCCTAGTGGGCCAGTCGCCTTTTTCTAACCACACTGGCTCTGGGTATCAAACCGGTAATCTCCCGAGAATGCTTCTTATAGTATTCTCGACCTTCCTTTATCTTTCTGGATCATTCTGAGTCTGTTCCAGTAAACCCGGTGCAAAATGACCGTTTTGCCCCTAGTGGGACGGTTGCCTTTTTCGATCACACCGGCTCTGGTTATCAAGCCGGTAGCCTTTGGGAACATTTTGAATAATGTTACTAAATTTTGAGTCTTCTTCTGGGACATTCTGAGTCCGTCCCAGCAGCTTTCCTATCCAGTTGATCGTTTTGCCCTTAATGGCCCGGTTAACCCTTCCGACAATTCTTGTCATCCTTTTTCAAGTCCATTGCCTCCAAGACCCTATTCTAAGGGTTCTTGTCCCTTTCTGGCCTTCTGGGCCATTCCCGGTCCCTTAAATCCTTCTCGGGCCTTCTAGAGTCACTCCTAGTGAAGCCAGGCTAAAAATTGCTTGGTAGTCACTAGTACAGGTGCCCAAATCTTCTCAAGATACGTTGTTTGCCGAATTAATAAACTTTCCTAAGTCGTTGTAGTGGCGCCAAGCTAAAAAATGGCTTGGGGCCACTCCTAGTGGCGCCAAGAGGAAATTTGCCTTGGCACCACTGCAATAGGTGCCAGGTCTATCCCATCTCTATAAATACAGAGCCTCCTCTAGCATGATGAAGGTCTGAAAACTCAGTCTAAAAACCCTAATATTCGATATACAGAGCTTGTAGCCTCCCTAAACCCTAGCTCTTCTAGGTTTTCCAACCCTAGCCATCATACACAAACCCTAGCCTCCTATACACTCATACACTCTCATACACTTATACCCTAGTCTCCAATCCTCCATTGAAGACTTGGATTGCTGCAACTACGAAGCTTTGAAGACCAAAGACAAGCTCTCAAAGATTAAGACTGAAGTGAAGCGAAGATCGAAGAAAAGTAAAGCGCGCTAAGCCAAGCGAAGTAAACAAGACATACGGTAGGCTTTCTTTTTAAGTTTCTGCACTTTCCCCCTCTCTTCTCTCTCCTAACCGACTTAGGTTTTCTTCTATTTTAATCCCCCATCTTCTTCTCCCCCTTCTTGTATGCTTGAAACAAGGGAATTTCCGGTCCATGTGTAGGATTAGGCTATTGGAGAGTCACCGTGTCAGAGGCTTTCTTTAGTCTAACCGGAGACTACGTGGGTTCGACCCTCTTGATTATGTGGTGAAGCCTTTAACCTTGTATGTTCACGACCCCAATTTGCATTGTGCATATCATTAGCTTGCATTCCTCCAAAATTCATTTTCAAACTCGTTTTCAAAACTTGCATTAAACTTGTTTTCAAAATTGCATCAAAATCTTATTTTTTAAAACTTGTTTTCAAAATCACAATCCTTCGGTGATTCTAGTCTTTTCATGGCTAGGGTTGCTTTAGGAAAGTGTTACATTTAAAGTGATCAATATGGTTCATATTTTCAAGTCCTTGTTGTTTTTAAAACCACTTTTTTAAAGTGGTTCTAGCCTTTTTATTGTTAGAATCGCTTTAGGAAAGTGAGACGTTTTTATACTTCCCAAAAACTCTCTTTTCAAATCCCTCCTTCTAAAAACCTCTTTTTCAACATGCTTTCTAAAAACTCTCTCCAATCTTCTTTCCAAAATTGTTTTCAAAAGTTCCCTCCAAAATCTATTTTTCAAAAACTCTTTTTCAACTTCTTTCTAAAACACTTTCTTCAAATTCCTTTCCTAAAAACACTCCCTAGGTTACCGTCTTAGAAAAATCTCTTCCTAAATCTCTTTCCTAAAAATCTCTTTCTAAAAACTCCTCACTAGGATTTCTTTCCAAAAACTCTCTTTCCTAAAAATCTCTTTCTAAAAACTCCTCACTAGGATTTCTTTCCAAAAACTCTCTTCTCAAATTCACTTTCTAAAAACTCCTCTCTATAAGCTCCTTCCAAAATCTTCTTTCTAAAAACTCCTCTCTAGGATTTCCTTCCAAAAATCTCTCTTTCTAAAAACTCACTTTCCAAAAGTTTCTTCCCTTAGAGCCTAAGTTAAACCCTAGAATCTATAAATAGGAAACTCTAATTTTCCTCCCCAAAAGTATGATTTCCAATCCCTTACTTTGGCCTCAAAACCTAGGTCTTCAAAACCTTTTGTTTTCTATATCAAAACTTTGTATATTTCCAAAACCTCTTTTCTACGTCGAAACTATAGTTTTCCCAAAACTCCATCTTTCTAAATTCATGCCAAATCCAATTTCCCCTTTAGGAAGCCCAATCCAATCTTCTCTTTAGGAAACCAAACCCAATCTTTCTATTTAGAAAACTAGATCCTATCCTCCGTTTTTGGAAACGAAATCAAAACATCTCTTTTTAGAAATAAAATCCAATCCTTATTTTAGGAAATAGGAATCTCAATCCTTCCAAAACCCAAATCTTTTTTAATTCAAATCCCTTCCTAATCTCCTACTTTCCTAAACCTTAAGTTTCCAAAACTTATACTTTTAAATCTTTCCTTAAACTTTAAACTTCCAAATCCTTCTTAATCTAAATTTTCCCTAATTCCAACCTTCCCTAAATTCCATACCTTTCCGAATCTTAACTTTCCAAATCTAAATCTTCAAATCTTTCTTAAGTTCAAATCTTTCTTAAACTCTAAACTTTCTTAAATTTAAATCTTTCTAAAATTCTAAACTTCCTAAATCTCAAATTTTTTGAGTCAAGTCGAATCTTTCTTAAACCCTTCCGAGTCAAATTTTTCTTAAGTCTCCTCTCTTTCCTAAGTCTAGGTTTATTAAACCTCCATCTTTCCAAAACAAGTCTAAATCTTTCTTCCAAGTTCCATTTTTCCAATTCAAAATCCAACCTTTTCAATTCCAAAATTCTAAATTCTAATCTTCAATCTTCTATTCTGAGTTTAAATTAAATCCATTTTTCAATCAAAATCTCTTTCTTCAAATCCAACCTTCTATTTTCTATCGAACTCTTGTCCGAACTACGATTGACCTGATTTCTCAAAAACGATACGTAGGCAACCCTCATGGGTGCAGTCATAACCTTTTTCAATCTCCAATTTCACAAATTTTTTCCAACTTCCAATTCTAAATTTCTATTTTCAAATCTCTATTTCCAATTTCTAAGCTTTCCAATTTCAAATCTATCTTTTCAAATCTCTTTCTAAAAATAAATCAATTTCTTTTCAAATATATTTCCAAATCTATTTTTCAACTTCCTTTTCTTACACTTGCATGTCATGCGTCTTGTCTTTTTAAACATTCTTTTTCTAAAGTGGATAAGATTGAACATTTGTTAGTTGAAGACCTCATAGGTGAATCTAGGGTAAATAGACATGTAGGTACCGTAAGGGCGGGGTAGGGTGTTGGCTTAGTGCGTCTTCCCTACATGAAACCAACCTCTAAACCTAGAATCACTGTTTTCAAAGACCAAAATAGAGTTAATTTTCAAAAAGGGCTTGAATGTTTTTCAAAGGTTGCTAAACAACCCATTTTTTTAAAAACCTACTCTTGAGGAAGTATTTTCAAAATTGTTTTCAAAAATCCTAAGTGTAGTCTTCGAATTATGCTTAGTTTTTAAGTGACCTAACTCGCCTTAATCAAGTTAGGTGGTGACTCCAAATGTTTTCCAAAAGCCTTTTATTCAAATCTATTTTCAATTCAAATATAGTCGCACTCAATCTTCTAGGAGGGTGAGTTCTAACGAGAGAGTATAGTATTTTTTCTGCTTGTGTGTGTATTCCTCGAATGCGAAAAATCTGGGCGCGACAACTGGCGACTCTGCTGGGGACACTTAGAGGGTTAGGCCATTAGTCATGCCTTTTTACCCTTCACCCATATAGAGTCTTCAATTAACTTGTTCAATCTTATTCCTTTAAATTTGCAAAACCAAATTTTCAAAATTGTTTGCAAACAAAAAAAAAAAATGCATTTATTCATATTATCTTGTGTTAAGTTTGCCATCCACATACTAACTCTTGCATCTTTGTTTTGTAGGTGCACTTTGTGTTTAAATTTTATTAACTGCCATGCATGAATGTGATGAACATGATGAATGGGAGTTGTTGGGTTCTTTCCTCCGCTCTAAAAAATACACACACACTGCATGTGCACCTGCATTCTGCATACTTACATTTTACCCTGATATGTCCTTTCTAGTTAGAAAGGGGGAACGGTATCTTTTTAGGACGCATTAGTCAACCCTCAACCTCATGCTTATATAGACATCATGCATAGCTGAACCTCTGCCGGATTTAAAACACGCGCACCATTTTCCAAAACCATGGAGGAAAGGGCGACTGCTCTTACTTTTATTTATACATGTCTATTCCTGCTGTTATACTGACTGTATTCATATTGTTATAATGCCTGTCTAACTACTCATGCATGCACGTTTACCTTGCTATTGCATTCTCTCTCCTTATACTCTTTGCATACCCATGTTCATGCATTCAATATCCCATGTCAAGACAAGAGTTCCAAGTAACTTAAGTCACTGCATTTTCGTGCATATGATCAACCTATTGAGAGTGACACCTAGTTCACTCTCCCTTGCATTAGACCTACCCAAATCCTAAGGGTTCTCATGTAACCCTAAGAACTCATGGCATGCACCTCAATTCATTCCATAAGAGGGGCCCCAATCCCTCTATGTTCACGGAGATAGGATTGCAAAGAAGACAAGGGGTAATCGATCAACAAGGTCTCTCAACGACCTCCTCGACATCAAATCCAATGAAGGCGAATCCAAAGACTCAAGAGTAGTTTAGGTTTTTTCTTTGTAAAATTAGATAGGTGGAATCCCCAAAGGAACATGTTCCCTCTCCCCCCTGTTTAAATGTATTTCAATTCTTTTGTATATTAAACCTGAGGTTAAATGTATTTCCTTATTTTCTGCGAGTGAGTGAGTGAATAAATGCATGAACGAAGGAAAGGTTCCCATCTAATGGTAAGGTATCTGCATGCAGGGGAAAATCCTTTATCTCAAAAAAACGCCAATGGAATTACTTACTCTCGATACCTTAACTCTACTACTAGTAGAGACAAGAGGAGTCAGGCATAGGATGACCAAAATGGAAGGCATACTATCTTCACTCTTATCGCATGCAACTCATGAGCAAGCAGAATCCTCGCAGGCTCAGACCTATGAGGAATAAAAAACGATGAGGAGGGAAGTCCAAGACCACACCCATACCATCGCTCACCAACCACATCCCCAAGCGTTCGCTACATTCCGGCATCTCTCTGACCAACCTTTAACCACACCCCTGAATCTTGTAATCTATCCTTTGATTACCAGTCTCATTCGCTTGGCCTTGACACCGAAAATTGTCTCACTTTGAAACATAAAGCCCGTAACCCCTTCAATTTCTAAACCACCGACCCAATAGCCATCACACCGGAACTTGATCCCCGACCTGTTAGGTCATCTAGGGCACCTAGGCGAGTGAGACCAAAAGATTGAGTTTTCACTAAACTCGATTGCACTCAAACCGCAGCTTACTTTGATTTTATCGCCGCTGGATATTTGAAACCTATACCCCCTCGACCTCGACCTAGCCCTTTGCCACCCTATTTTAACCCAAAGGCGTACTATGAGTACCATTCAGGCGGCCAAGGACATGATACCAAAGAATGCTGGACCCTTAAGCATAAGATCCAAGACCTAATAGATAACAAGACTATTAGCTTACAATTAGCAAGTCCTTCTACGAACGTCACTACAAACTCTTTACTAGACCCCACTGTCAATCCCATTACAAAACTTGGTAACAACAAGGTTTGGTTCGCTACGTGCCAAGAGATATATTACAAGGATGGGGAGGAAATGGAATGCGAAGATATGGAATAGAGTCATACCCAGTTACGGCGTAACCCCGATAGAATGCCGGCCCCCGAAGATAAACTCATATATGAATCTGTGAAAAAGATTGACCAGGAGCTGTCCAAACTTGGTAATAAGAATCCCCCATTGTGTACACCTAGGGAACACCGAGCCACGGTTGGACGCCAGAGCAGAAAACCCCGGGCTCGGGCTATCAAGCTGGAGGAAGACGAGTCGCCCGACTGGTTTGTTGGGGAAACTATGAAGCAAACAAATAAAGACAAGACGGTCAAGAAAGCTGACAATTACATCATTGCCGCCAACTCACTTGGAACTCTGGGAGAAGCATCTACTTGTCCTGCCTTGGCTGAAAATCTCAACCGTGGATGGAACGAAGATGTGGGCATTGCCCCGAGGCCTTACTAAAACAAGAATCCCTTTAAAAGCGTACAAGAGGGGGTGTTTTCACCCACTTTCTTTCTATCCCTTTTTGCTTAAGAACTCCATGCTTTCTATAAGAAATGATAATAATCATCAGATAATAGTCCTTTTATTCCATCAATGTTATCTTATATGTCTCTTGGGAATGATAGCTACTTCCTATGCAAAGGGGCATGGTCTGTATTATGGAATGATTTGACTTGAAGGGATGATAGCATGAGTTAACCACTTGCTAAATGATCAGCTTTCCAAAGAGAAAGAGAGGATAAGGAAGAGTGAGGATACTACCCCAAAAGTAACACTTACAAGACACCGAAGCTAGGCGATGTGCAGTCAGATTATCAAAGTGAAGAGGAGCCACCTTTCATTTCCTCATAAGAAAGTGCTTATTCCCTTTGCTAAACCCCTAGAGCCTCGCAAAAAGCAAAAAATTTTTCTTGTCAACCCCAATCTAAGATTGTCCTCCCCACACTAGGGCAGATAATATTTGAGAACTCTAGGAATGGTATCCACCCCCACTGTGCTAAGGCAGCATTAAAGGCTCTATAGATCAAGCAATCTAGTTCAAAGTGAAAAGAGGCATTCATTTCATTTCTCATACAGTCAAAAGCAACCCCTTGCCAAACCTGTTAAGTCATCTATCCTTTTTCGAGAAAACCCCAACCTAGGGATCATTGCCCACATTGGGTAGATTAAACTGCCAAGGAAAAGGTCTAAGGAAAAAAGGTCGAAGAATTATTCGTTCCATAAAAGAAAAGAAAGGACAAAGTAAAGGAAAAGAGTTGCCAAGGAGCAAAGGGCTACCAAAAAAAAAAAAAAAATCTAAGGAAAGGCCTGAAGAAAACCATGATTGAGTCATCTTCAAAAGCATAATAAGAAGACCGAAAGAGAAGAGAGTCATGTTTATCTCAAGAAGTATATAGAAAGGGTGAAAAGAAGATAGTCATTTTCGCCCTGAGAAGTATATAGTCAAAAGCAAGAAGGAAATTTAAAGGTGATCCTAGGTTACAAAGAAACCCAGTAGAAACAATAGGTTCGGGCCTTTACCCTTTCTTGCAAAACCCCCAAAACCGTGGCCTACATTACAACCCTACTAAAGTCCACTCTGATTGAAAACGGATTGCTTGATCTAAATGAGCTAGACAAGCTGCCGAAGCTAGAGAAGGATGCTAGCCCTACTGAAAAATAGTCAAAGATGGTATGGATTTAAACCCTGCTGAAAACAATATCAAATGTGAGCCTGCATATCCTGTTGTTTCGAAAACCCTATAACCTAGCCTACATTACGGTCCTAAACAAAGTCTCATCGGATTGAAAAGACTGGCCGCTTATTGCTCTGCTGAAGGTCAGATAAGCTTTTACTAAAACCCCGAGAGTCAAGAGTTTTAGCCCAACAGTCATATACACTAACCCCGAGGCAGAGAGTCGGAGGCGATCAAAAGGTTGAGAAAGGTACGAAGTGCTATCATCCAATTAAGGTAAGGTTGAGCCAGAGGAGAGGTTAGGCCCCCCGAAAAGAAAGGAGTTACCATTATAAAGATATCGAGTTCAACAGCACCCCTTGTCATTCTATCGGTTAATGTATTTCTAATATGTGCATATATAATATAAAAATATTAAAAAAAAGATAAAAAAAATCGCATGAGTTTCGCATAGGACATAACTCCATATAAAAACAGAAGTCACCAATATCAACTCATGTAATAGATACATAACATCATCATCCATTACATATAGCTGACCATATGCCTAGCTGTAAAGATCATAAATGTATCTGTTTATCAGTGCATCTAAATATAAAAAATATCCATTAAAATAAAACTGTCTAACATGAATACATTTTAGGAATAGGGGCAAGCGAAGATCAGAATCTCCACAAGGGGCATCTATCACAGGTCAAAGTCAATGTCATCTAGATCGAAATCCCCGAAACCCGGCATCAAAGGAGGCGGATAACTACTCGAAGCACTACCATCCTGCAGGAAATATAGAACCGAAATCAGCCACATGAAAGAAGAACTAAGCAACAACAGGGCAAAAAGAAGGGGAGAAAAGATGACATACCCCGCCACTTCCCATCTGAGCTATCCGAGCCGTCAAGGAAACCACCTCTACCTAATACTGATCTCGCTCTGTCTGGTATTGATCCCTCTGATCCCTCACAGTAGTAAACTCAACTTGGGGCACATATCCTCTGGCTCGGCGCCACAAGTCAACCACCTCTTGGCCCACAATGTACCCGCTGACTACTACCTCAAATTGGGTGAAGGCATAGACCGAATGAGCCCCAAAGTGTGCAGCGTAATCTATATCCGGAGGAAGCAAGAACTCGGCACCCGCCTGCCACTCCTGATAGGGGATGGGCACTCCCGCCACCAGGGCTCCAAACATATACTTTGGTGGAGCTCCTGCTGACCGGAACTCCTCATGAAACTATCGCCAATGTCGCTCTCTGAGATAGGACTCCCAAGTATCGTCATTGAGAAAAGCAACCCTCGACAGAGACAACGGGACCAAATACCGTACAGTCTCGTAATGAATTGATCCAATGAAGGGCTGCTAAGTCACATCTCTCGCCTCAATTAGCTCTAGGTTAGCCCGGAGCGTCACAAAATCAGTAATCTCCAATTGCTGGGCTACCCGGTCACGAGCCCACCGCAAAGCACGAGGATAAAGGTCATCCTCGACAACTGCAGGGCGACGAATAGGAAGGTACTCGTAGCTTTACCAGACAAGAAAGGGCCAAAAACTAGTCATGCTGCCCCAACGGGAACAAGTCCGGACCAGCATCGATCGAAGGAAGCAGCCAAAGGAGAAGGACCCCTAATCCAGCTCAGATAAAGCGCTAAGATCAGCTACTATGCTCACCAACTAAAAAGGTACGAGCAACTTGTTGTTGTTACAGAAGCAGCTAAAGATGATGTACAAAATAAGTCGCCGTCTCATAATGTCCCACCTGGCAGGCGATGGCTCGCGCAATAAAGGTACGGTCATCCTGATTGAGCCAAGAGACTGGGAAGGCAAAACGCTCAGGAGGAGGTAAGTTCAGCAGAATGCATGCCTCGTCTCTACTGACTGACTGTAGAGTGATCTGCCAGTCAATGAAGGAAAGCCTTGTGATAATCGCCCAATCCAAGGGAGTGGGTCCCAACTCAAAGCCGACAAAATGGAAGGTCCCAGTCTTTCCCAACCACCTCTCAACAAGCGCCAATACCAAATACCGGTTCAGGTGGTTAGCTTATAATCCCATGAAGGCTCCAAATCTGATCTCAGCCAAGAAGGCACGATATGATGGGGCAACCCGCAGTATAGTCACAAAGACCTGATGTACAGCCTCTCTAAAAGCTGTGTGTACCCGCAGAGGGGGCAAATGCTGTCTAGAGTACACACTGGAGTGATAAGCAAGATCCCCGAGTGGTGGGACATCCGGTATCTGTAGATCTCCCAAGTCAGCATCCGTCTACCTGTGTCTGGAGGAGGCTCTCCCGTAATCGGTGACCTGGTCGCCCAGACCCGGTACCTCCTCTCCACCGATCTACTCTGTAAAGGCCTGCTTAACCGGAGGAAAGGGGTTGATAGGTGGCCTACTCCCCCGACCACTCTGGTTAGACACTGCCTGCACAGTAGACCGTCGGCTGCCCCTAGACCGACTGGAGCCACTGGTGGAATCTGTCCGAGCTGCCTTCCCCGAGCGGCGTCTCCTCTTAGAACCGTCATCACCCGCATCTGCCATCCTAAAAAGGTAATCCAAGGTAGGAGGTGTTAATATACCATACATATAGATAAATAATAACATAATAAAGAAAAACAAAATAAACAACAAACAATAAAAATAATAAAGAGATTTCAAATGATCAGTCAAAATAAATATCTTACACCTTTCGATTTTTCAACTTCAAATCATATCTCAAGGGTTTTCTGTCTTTTTCCTTCAAAAAGATTTTATTTATAAACTTTAACCAACTTTTTCCCTAATTTCTAAAAATTTCGGCGGAGTTTTGTTTAAAAACGGTCCCTATAACACCTGTGACATCAATACAAAACACAAACCGTGCACTTCATAACATTACAATCACATAACACTAACACCCGTGCACACTTTTTGAATTTTCAAAATTTTCAAAACACGTGTTTTATTTTTCTAATAAATCAATGGTTTTCAAAGTTATCCTAAAATTTCTCAAAATCATTTCAAATGTTTTCTAAAAATATTCCTACATTTTTTGAAAATTTCAAACTCTAAAAATTTCATCAATTTCCTAAGTTTTCTCAATTTTCCTAGTTTTCTAAGTATTTTCCTATTTTTCAAAAATAAAAAATTCGCCAAGTTTTCAAAAAATCGCGAAACTTCACCCGATTGTTAAACACATTTTTCTAAGGTACGTTGCGCAAAAATCTAACCAAAAAACGCAATGCCCGAGCCTGTAGGAACAAATTCCCTATTCCTGCAGAAAATCTTTTTCACATAATCACATAAAATCACTCAAATTCAATCAAACAAGCACCAAAACGCAAAAATAACATCACCATAATGTTTAAAACATATCAAAACATTAATTTCTACTATGCACATGATTCAAACGAAATTCTACACATCAAAATCAACAAAAATTTGAAAACTCACTTTTTGGAGTTCTCCGGAGAAATCTTCTCTTCCAGTGACTTTTCTGGCGACGTGGCCTCCTTCCGATAGTCACCTGTGGTCTCCAAGAGGTGCTCCTTCAATGTTCAAGTCAGTTTCCTCGTAATGTCTCTCGGATTTGCAAAAATCTTCCAAAATCCCGTAAGTGTTTGAACCAAAATTTTTCTGGTTTTATTTCCAAGCCTGGCGCCCCTGCTAGGGGCGCCAAGCATTTTCTGCCAAAGGCGCCACTCCTAGTGGCGCTAGTTTCCAATTCTGGGCAGCTTTGCCTTTTTCCCGCCAAAACTCGTCTTCGAAGGCCTTTTGGGCCTAATATCCATTTTCGAACTGCCGTTGTCAAAATATTCCCAAAGTTCGTTCCTCCGACTGCCTCGCGGTCAACATGGGACTCTTACTCTATTGTTTTCTATCTTTGACAAGCAAGGACATAAAAAGAGGGGCAGCTGTAAGCACCCCATTTTTCACCGTTGGGCAATCTACGGTCCGTCCAGACTTGTACTTAAGTCGGTATGGACATATTCCAATTGAAATCGACTCTCTAAGTCTAGTCCCGTTTATCCATTGCTTCGCGGGCCCACCAGGCCCGAATAGAAGCAAAATGACCAAAATGCCCTTAGGGGCAGTATCCTTTCCAATTCCCATAGGCACGTCTTTCCGAAGGCGGTAAGTCCTCTTTCCATATTCCTATAGGCACGTCTTTTCGGAGACGGTAAGTTCGCTTTTAAATTCCAAATCAGGCGCATCTTTACGAAGACGATAAGACCCTTTTCGAATTCCAATAGGCACGTCTTTCCGAAGACAGTAAGTCCCTTTTAAACCTGTTGACTGGGACGAGACCCCAAGTCCCCTAGATGGTAGAACGGTCCACCTTTGTCGCCTACTAGCCCACCAATGCAGAAATGTCCGTTTCAGGCACGCCTTCCAAGAAAGTTGACTTCTCAGGCGCTAAGTCTCTTTAGCAGTTTTCCAAGATCAGGCAGTCTCGGGAATGATCGCGAACCGTTAGAGTAACGGAAATACTCCTAAACATTGCAACCATCAGAGTAGCGGAAATACTCGCAAATAGGTCGATATAGGGAATTTCCAACAAACCCTTGTATCACGAGACCATCGTCAGAGTGGCGGAAACATTCAAAACCCAGGTCAACACTAGTGCCTGCTAGCCCACTTCGGTAAAAAATGACCAAACTGCCCCTAGGGCCATTTTCTATCATGTTTCTCGAGAACACAAATGAGTCCTCAAAATGATAAGTCCACCCTTCCATGATTGTTTTAAAAGCAATCCGGCATGATTAAGTACCTTCTAGTCAGATTCGGGCTAGCTCTGAGACTTTCCGGTCAAGATGACCATTTTGCCCCAAAGCATTCGAACGCCCCGGGGACCACACCAGCTCTGGATATCAAACCGGTAGCCTTTCAAGAATTATTCTTATAGTGGTCTCAACCTTCTATTATCTTTCCGGATCATTTCGAGTCAGTTCCAGCAAATCCGGTGCAAAATAACCGTTTTGCCTCTAGTGGGCCGGTCGCCTTTTTCTGACCACACCGGCTTTGGGTATCAAAACGGTAATCTCCCGAGAATGCTTTTTTTAGTATTACCGACCTTCCTTTATCTTTCTGGATCATTCCGAGTCAGTTCTAGTAAACCCGGTGCAAAATGACCGTTTTGCCCTTAGTGGGCCGGTCGCCTTTTCTAACCACACCAGTTTTGGTTATCAAGCTGGTAGCCTTTGGGAACATTTTGAATAATGTTTCTAAAGTTCGAGTCTTCTTCTAAGTCATTCTGAGTCTGTCCCGACAGCTTTCCGATCCAGTTGACCGTTTTGCCCCTAACAGCCGGGTCAACCCTTCCGACAATTCTTGTCATCCTTTTTCAAGTCCATTGCCTCTAGGAACCTATTCTAAGGGTTCTTGTCCCTTTCTGGCTTTCCGGGCCATTCCCGGTCCCTTAAATCCTTCCCGGACCTTCTGGAGCCACTCCTAGTAAAGTTAGGCTAAAAATTGCATGGTAGTCACTAGTACAGGCGCCAAAATCTTTTCAAGATACATTGTTTGCTGACTTAATGAACTTTCCTAAGTTGTTGTAGTGGCACCAAGCTAAAAAATGGCCTGGCGCCACTGCAACATGCGCTAGGTCTATCCCATCTCTATAAATACAGAGCCTCCTCTAGCGTGAAGGAAGTCCGAAAACTCAGTCTAAAAACCCTAATATTCAATATATAGAGCTCATAGCCTCCCTAAACCCTAGCTTTTCTAGGTTTTGCAACCCTAGCCACCATACGCAAACCCTAGAATCCTATACACTCATACACTCTTATACACTTATGCCCTAGCCTCCACTCCTCCATTGAAGACTTGTATTGCTACAACTATGAAGCTTTGAAGACCAAAGACAAGTCCTCAAAGATTAAGACTGAAGTGAAGCGAAGACCGAAGAAAAGCAAAGCGCGCTAAGCCAAGCGAAGTAAACAAGACATACGGTAGGCTTTCTCTTTAAGTTTCTACACTTCCCCCCTCTCTTCTCTCTCCTAACCGACTTAGGTTTTCTTCTATTTTAATCCTCTATCTTCTTCTCCCCCTTCTTGCATGCTTGAAACAAGGAAATTCCCAGTCCATGTGTAGGATTAGGCTATTGGAGAGTCACCGTGTTAGGGGCTTTCTGTTAGTCTAACCAGAGACCACGTGGGTTCGGCCCCCTTGATTATGTAGTGAAGCCTTTAACCTTGTATGTTCACGACCCCAATTTGCATTGTGCATATCATTATCTTGCATTCCTCCAAAATTCGTTTTCAAACTTGTTTTCAAAATTGCATCAAAATCTTATTTTTTAAAACTTGTTTTCAAAATCACAATCCTTCGGTGATTCTAGTCTTTTCATGGCTAGGGTTGCTTTAGGAAAGTGTTACATTTAAAGTGACCAATATGGTTAATATTTTCAAATCCTTGTTGTTTTCAAAAGTACTTTTTAAAGTGGTTCTAGCCTTCTTATGGTTAGAATCGTTTTAAGAAAGTGAGACGTTTTTATACTTTCCAAAAACTCTCTTTTTAAATCCCTTCTTCTAAAAACCTCTTTTTCAACATGCTTTCTAAAAATTCTCTCCAATCTTCTTTCCAAAATTGTTTTCAAAAGTTCCCTCCAAAAATCTATTTTTCAAAAACTCATTTTCAACTCCTTTCCTAAACACTCTTTTCAAAATTGCTTCCCTAAAAACACTCCCTAGGTTTCCTTCTTAGAAAAATCTCTTCATAAATCTCTTTCCTAAAAATCTCTTTCTAAAAACTCCTCACTAGGATTTCTTTCCAAAAACTTTCTCTTTCCTAAAAATTTCTTTCTAAAAACTTCTCACTAGGATTTCTTTCCAAAAAGTTTTTCTTTTCTAAAAATCTCTTTCTAAGAACTCCTCACTAGGATTTCTTTTCAAAAACTCTCTTCTCAAATTCACTTTCTAAAAACTCCTCTCTAAAAGCTCATTCCAAAATCTTCCTTCTAGAAACTCCTCTCTAGGATTTCCTTCCAAAAATCTCTCTTTCTAAAAACTCACTTTCCAAAAGTTTCTTCCCTTAGAGCCTAAGTTAAACCCTAGAACCCATAATAAGGAAACCCTAATTTTCCTTCCCAAAAGCACGATTTCCAATCCCTTACTTTGGCCTTAAAACCTAGATTTTCAAAATCTCTTGTTTTCTACATCAAAACTTTGTATATTTCCAAAACCTCTTTTCTACATCGAAACTATAGTTTTCCCAAAACTAGGATTTCCAAAACTCCATCTTTCTAAATTCATGCTAAATCCAATCTCCCCTTTAGGAAGCCCAATCCAATCTTCCCTTTAGGAAACCAAACCCAATCTTTCCATTTAGAAAACTAGATCCTATCATCTGTTTTTGGAAACGAAATCAAAACATCTCTTTTTAGAAACAAAATCCAATCCTTGTTTTAGGAAATAGGAATCTCAATCCTTCCAAAACCCAAATCTTTCCTAATTCAAATCCCTTCCTAATCTCCTACTTTCCTAAACCTTAAGTTTCCAAAACTTATACTTTTAAATCTTTCCTTAAACTTTAAACTTCCAAATCCTTCTTAATCTAAACTTTCCCTAATTCCAACCTTCCATAAATTCCATACCTTTCCAAACCTTAACTTTCCAAATCTAAATCTTCAAATCTTTCTTAAGTTCAAATCTTTCTAAAACTCTAAACTTTCTTAAATTTCAATCTTTCTAAAATTCTAAACTTCCTAAATCTCAAATCTTTCCAAATTCAAAACTTTCTAAATTTGAAACTTTCTTAAGTTGAAACTTTCTAAATTCTAAACTTTCCAACTTTCAAAACTTCCTAATTTCAAAACCTTTCCTAAAATGAAAATTTTCCTAATTCGAACACTTTCCTAAATTGAAACTTTCCTAAAACAAAACTTTCTAAAATGACACTTTTCTAATTCGAAACTTTCCCAAACCAAAATTTTCCTAAAACGGAACCTTCCTAAAGTGACACTTTTCTAAAATGAAACTTTCTTAATTTGAACCTTTCCTAAATCTTATCTTTTTTAAAACTCTTTTAAGTCAAGTCGAATCTTTCTTAAACCCTTCCAAGTCAAATTTTTCTTAAGTCTCCTCTCTTTCCTATGTCTAGGTTTCTTAAACCTCCATTTTTCTAAAAACAAGTCTAAATCTTTCTTCCAAGTTCTATTTTTCCAAATCAAAATCCAACCTTTTCAATTCCGAAATTCTAAATTCCAATCTTCAATCTTCTATTCTAAGTTTAAATCAAATTCATTTTTCAATCAAAATCTCTTTCTTCAAATCCAACCTTCTTTTTTCTATCGGACTCTTGTCCGAACTACGACTGACCTAATTCCTCAAAAAGGATACGTAGGCAACCCTCATGGGTGCGGTCACAATCTTTTTCAATCTCCAATTTCACAACTTTTTTCCAACTTCCAATTCTAAATTTCTATTTTCAAATCTCTATTTCCAATTTTCAAGCTTTCCAATTTCAAATCTGTCTTTTCAAATCTCTTTCTAAAAGCAAATCAATTTTTTTTCAAATCTATTTCCAAATCTATTTTTCAACTTCCTTTTCTTGCACGTGCATCTCATGCATTATGTCTTTTTAAACATTCTTTTTCTAAAGTGGATAGGATTGAACATTTGTTAGTTGAAGACCTCATAGGTGAATCTAGGGTAAATAGACATGTAGGTACTGCAAGGGCGGGGTAGGGTGATGACTTAGTGCGTCTTCCCTACGCGTAACCAACCTCCGAACCTAGAATCACTATTTTCATAGACTAAAATTGAGTTTATTTTCAAAAAGGGCTTAAATGTTTTCCAAAGGTTGCTAAACAACCCATTTTCTTAAAAACCTTCTTTTGAGGAAGTATTTTCGAAATCGTTTTCAAAAACCCTTAGGGTAGTCTTCGGATTATGCTTAGTTTTTAGGTGGCCTAACTCTCCTTAATGAAGTTAGGTGGCTACTCCAAATATTTTTCAAAAGCCCTTTATTCAAATCTATTTTCAATTCAAATATAGTCACACTCAATCTTTTAGGAGGGTGAGTTCTAACGAGAGAGTACAATGTTTTTCCCGCTTGTGTGTGTATTCCTTGAGTGTGAAAAATCTGGGCACGACAATACTTGTAGGAAAATATTAATTAATCGGTGCTTGATTAGAGAGCAAGAGGGCCTCTTGTATTGAACCTTACATCACAACCCAAGTAGGATTAGGCTCTGTAGGTGATAAGGCCTATCCATAAGAATCTTTCCCCTAATAGGCTAAGGAACCAAAGTTCCACATAGAGTAGTCTCCTTCTCTCAATAGGACTGGCTTGAAGACGGTTTGAACACATGTGAGGGGCACGCTAGCCGAAGCCTTCGTCCTAAGCTACCAAACCACTTATAAACCAAGATTCTCGTGGTGTGTGCTGAACGAGTCATTCTAACACTAAGCTTGCCTCAAGGCTTAGGTGTAAGGGTTTTGATCGATGATGCCAGGGCACACACTAAGTGCCTATGATATGTGTGAGTGATTTATACGCTTTGTTTGGCGTCCTGAACATGTATTATGACTATGTGAGTCATAAGGCAATGGCTCACGTGAGACCCACCCTTAGCTAGGATCCTATAATGAGCTGGCGTACATGAGGCACTTAGCAGGGTATGGAGTATAGTTAGCATGCATGTGGCACTTGGTAGGGTATGGAATATATACATTTAGTCCTCCTACGCATGCATTCGTCAAATATCAGGTAGCTGTGTGCATACATGTCCAATGCCGCAGTTGTATTCTGATAAGTCATTAATGCTCTACAGTGGTGAATGCCAGATAACATGACGATTTTTGATGCGCCATTATGTTTTTAATGACGCGTGGTCTAAACAACGGTGCGTCGTAAGAGATATTAGTATATAGGAACATTTAACATAAAAAAGCCATGACAGAAAGGTTTTTTACTCTCTGATTAAGTGATTTCCGGTGAGGCTACCCCAAAAACTCATGCTTTTTAGGTGTTCATTAGTTTGATAAATCGTAATGGCTCATAACAGAAGGCGCCAGTTGTCTCCCCTCCATCACCTCGGCGAGGCACCGCTGGCAATGCCCGTGGATGCGAACTTCAGAGCTCTATTTCTAGGTGAATCCGACTATTTTTGGATGAGTGTTGAAGAGTTTTGTCCTCGTTCAAATGCACCCAGCATAACATTATTGCTTGAAGGAGAAGAAGTGGATGAACAAGCTTGCATCTTTTACCTTTCATCAGTACTAAGGTTTCCTATAAAAAGGGGATCCTTGTCATGGTCGTTCGTTGCATGGCAAAGTTCTAGAATCGTGGCAAGGCGAAACAAGGATGAGTTAATGCCATTTTGGGGTAGACCTTCTAGTATATGGCAAGACAGCTAAACCACCAAATAGCCAGCAAGGGTATAGCCAGCCTGGAATCCAGGCCCACTTACACAAGGATGGCGACTACCTCTATTAAGTAACTTTTTCAATTCAATTTTGGAGGGGTATTCCATAAAAAAATATTGCTGCGACCTAGCGAATGTAGTCTTGGAAGGAACCTTTGGATGCTTCTTTAAAACAGCTCCCTCTAATGACTATTGCAAACCACATTGGTTAACCAATGGTAGGGATTGCAGGAATGACAAAGTATCTTGCTCATCACCTATCAGCTCACACGAACAAAAGTCCACCTCACCGAACGTGTTGAGGCATAGCAAGTTTTGTGTATCTTCCAGAGTAGGGCCTAGTTCCCCCCACCCTACTGCAAACGTATGTGTCTCTAAGCTCCATCTCTGTAATAGGACGTCCAACAGGGTGGGGGGAACTAGGCCCTACTCTGGAAGATACACAAAACTTGCTACGCCTCAACACGTTCACTCAGGTGGACTTTTCGAATCTTTCTGAGTCTATTCCAGTAAATCTCGGTGCAAAAGGACCACTTTGCCCCTGGTGGGCTAGTCACATTTTCCAACTATACCGGCTCTCGGTATTAAACTGGAAATCCCTTTGTACACTCTTGATAATGTTTCTAACGTTTAAGCCTTCTCACGGGTCATTCCGGGTCCATTTCGGTATTTCCACAGTCTAATTGACTATTTTGCCCTTAAGAGGCCAGTCAACCTTTTCAACTATTCTGGCACTAGTTCTCAAGCCATTTACCTCTGTAACATTCTCTCAGAGGCTCCTGTCCATCCTTGGCCTTCTAGATCATTCCAGGACGTTTTGGAGTCACTTCTAGTGGAGCTAGGCTAAATATTATATAGTAGTCACTAGGACAGGCGCCCAAATCTTTTGCCTTGCATCCCAAGGGTCAAAAGATCTATTTCTTGTCACCTCAGAAGTTTCCCAAAGCGGCTGGCGCCATTAGTAGTGGCACCAAGTCAAAATATGGCCCGACACCACTCCCAGTGGCGCTAATGTTAAAAACCAACTCGGGCCATTGCAATAATCGCCAGTTCTTATTTCAATTGTCTATAAATACATACCTCTTCTTGTGTAAAAATGGTTTGCAAACTATGTCCAAAAACACAGCCTCTCTGAAAACAGAGCTCGAATTCCCTTAAAACTCTAATTCTCTTAAGCCTCCTCAAACCCTAGCCTCCAAATACTCAAACGCTAGTCTCCATACAATCTATACATTCAAATACAAGCCTCCAAGCATCCATTGAAGATCAAGTTCTGTATCTTCAAAGCTCTCAAGGTGAAGAAAACAAAGCAAGCAAAGTAATCAAAGCAAAATAAAAGGACAAGGTAGGTTTTTAATTTATTTTATGCAATTCCCTCTCTCTCTTCTCTCTACTAACCCACTTGGGTTATCTTTTATTTTAATCCCCATCTTCTTCCTCTTCTTCTTGCATGCTTGAAACAAGGAATTTTTCAGTTCATACCTAGGAAGACTTGTTGAAGGTCACCGTGTGCTGGGGGGGGGGGTTTCTTCAAGTTTGACCTAAGACGGTGTGGGTTTGGTGTCGCGCCCCCCTTTTTTTAATTTTTAAACCAAGCCCTCTTGGCTCAAGAAAAAGCATGGTGCTTTCTTTTAGAACTCGTCCTCTTAGAAGGACAAATGCAACGAGATTTGATTTTTTGGAATGGAATTGATTATGCTTTTTGAAAAGGTTTTTGGAGTTGCCACCTAACATATTTAAAGATATGCTAGGTCATCTTCACTAAGTAAAACCCGATGGTTAAACTTAGGTTTTAGAAAGTATTTTTGAAAGACATCCTCATGAGAGGGTTTCAGAAGGTAGGGTTATTTGACAACCCTAAAAATGTTGGAAAACCCTTTTGAAAATTGACTCTAGTTTTAGTCTTTGAAAGAGAAATTCTTAGGTCTGAGGGTTGGTTATGTGCAGGGAAGATGTCCTAAGACTATCACCCTACCCTGCCTTTGCGGTACTTATATGTCTATTCACCTTTTACTCACCTAATTATGACTCACCGGTTATCTATGTTTATTGTTATCCACTTAGAAAACTTTTGAAAACAAAATTTCAAAAAGAGTTTGAAAGATGGAATTGAGTTTGAAAATGGCTATGGAATTGAAAATTTGAAAAGGGCTGTGACTGCACCCCATTAAGGGTTACTTACGTACCTCCTTAAAAAGGATTAGGTCAATCGTAGTTCGGATAAGAGTCCGAAAGAGTTGAAATTTTGAAATGGGTTTCTATTTCTAGAAAGTTTTCATTTTAAAAAAGTTTTTTTTAAAGAAAGTTTGAGTTTGAAAATGTTTCTTTTTTAAGAAAGTCTGCCTTTGAAAGATTTCCTTTTCAGGAAGATTTGATTTTTGAAATGTTTCCTTTTTAGAAAGATTGGATTTTAAACATGTTTCCTTTTTAGGAAGATTTGATTTTTGAAATGTTTCATTTTCAGGAAGATTGGATTTAAAAATGTTTTCTTGATTTGAAAAGATTGAGATGTGATTTGAAAAGATTTGATTTGAGAAGATTTTATTTTCTTTTTGGAAAAGATTTGATTTGTTTCCTTTGGGAAAGATTTGAAAAGATTTGGAAGATTTGAAAGGGTTTGAAAAAATTTGGAAAGGTTTTGTTTCCTTTTTTGAAAAAGATTTGATTTGCTAGAAAAAAGTAAGTTTGGATTGTTTCCAAAATGGAAGGAGTTGATTTAGGGTTAAATTTGGAAGGTTTGACAAAGCGGTGATTTAAGGGATTTGAAATTAAAGGTTTTGATTCGATCAATTTTGAAAAGGAAAGTTTGATTGATTTGGAAATTGAGGATTTTGAGAGATTTGAAAAATGTATGATTTTGGTTTAAAAATGGAAGCTTTCTAAGTTGGCAATGATAAGATTTTCCTAAGATTGAACTTCTAGGGTTTAATAAATGCGAGTTTTGTAAATGGTTCAAAAACCGAGTCTTTTGAAAACATATTTTAGGGCTTGAAAATCCTAACTTGGATTTTAGACATCCAAATGACTATCGCACTTTGATAAAGCCATTCTAGCCATTAGAAGGCAAGAATCACATTAGGCTCGTGACTTTGAAAAACAACTAAGGCACGAGGCCAAAAATGTAGACCTTTTTTGAGTCGTTTTGAATGTCACACGTTCCTTGAGACAACTTTAGTCATGAAATGACTTGGATCATTTCAGGGTTGTATTTTTAAAAAGAAAACAATATAGGCTATCGGGAGCCATTTCAAATGTCACAACTTTCTAGGAAAACCCTAACCATAAAGGGGTTAAGATTAACCTAGAATTGTGATTTTTAGAAAGCAACTTTGAAATCGGTTTTTAGGGATAAAGATATGACAAAAATGCAAATGTATGATAACAATAGTAAGAACATAAATCATACAAGGCTAGGTATTACCATATTGCAAGAGGGCCTTAAGGCCATGCCATGAGGCGAGTGAAAGTCAAGAAGGGAGTCCTAATTGATAGTCTTCTCTCATCCACTCTCGACATGGACTTAGCGTCCTCTTGTTTGAAGCATGCAAGAAAGGAGGGTTTAGAAGATGGAGGTTAAAAATGAGAAGAACCCAAGTGGGCTTGTAGGGAGAAGAGAGAGTGGGGAATACGGAAAGGCAAATAGAGGATTACATTGTCTTATTTCTTCTTTCTTCGATGAAGGCTTGGGCCTTGGTCTTGAGAAGATGTTGGGAGCTTCCGGGCAGTAGGGTGGACCTTCGGCGGAGCTTGGAGGCTAAAGCTTCGGAGAGGCTCGGCTAATAGGACTTTGAGATA
The DNA here is from genome assembly GCA_033060915.1 of Euryodendron excelsum. NCBI lineage: Eukaryota > Viridiplantae > Streptophyta > Magnoliopsida > Ericales > Pentaphylacaceae > Euryodendron > Euryodendron excelsum. The sequence continues at coordinate 40,494,060 of CM065390.1, read as the reverse complement.
GAGAGATAAGGCTTCGGGAGCTGTCTGAAGAGAGGGGGAGAGTTTTTGGATATTTTTTTGACCTAAAATAGTGAGGAAGGAGGTCTATATTTATAATGCAAAAATGGGGTAGGTGTGCATCACTCCTAGTGGTGCTCGCCTTAGTTTTGGTTATGTGCCACTAAGAGTGGCACATGCACATTTATGAGGGCTGGAAAAAAGGTTGGATATGAGGCTTGTTGGGTGCTGGCCGATTTGTAACCGCTTTTGATAGCCAAAAGGGTTAGTGTGCGCCTCTAGAAGTTGGTCAAGGCTAAAAATTGGTCATGCTTTACTTGAAATGGAGCAGGGAGGTTCTGTTTTGAAAAGGAAAGTGCCAGATGGCAGGGCCCAGCCAGAAATGGAAGGGAATACTCTAGAAAGTGCCATGAAGGTTGCCGGTTTAATTCCTAGAGTCGGTGTGGTTGAAGATTTTAGGGATTTATACTAAAAGACATGCTTTGTGTAATGGCTTTAGTATTAATTAACAAATTAGTTGTTCCATTTTAATGAGAATTTGTGTGAGCAATGTTTGTATTGTGTTATTTATTTAATGATTATGCATGTATATCTCTTATTCTATATAGTAGATGATTTGGTATGTAGAGTACGACTTACATACGGAAGATTAGATCATTGGTTCTTATGGAATATAAGCTCATCGTTCACAATCTTAGATGGCATTGGGCACACCATCAGTAGGACTGTAGAACAAGGTTTTAATAGGCCTGTCATGATTATGGGGAACGATATAGTTCCAACTCCTTGCACTAGTACACTTTGTGTGTATTGAACAGGACCGTGTTGAGATAATTGTTTTTATACTGACTATATAAAACAATTAATACCTCATGATTATTATGAGTGCTTATGCTCTTAATCATAATTTAATAAATAGACACGTGCATGTAGTGTTTATTATTTTGATTCACGGAAGAGTGAGATTCTTTGTGGGTCAATAAACTCAGTGAGTTGGAAAATAACATTACGTGTATGGTGAATATTAATTATCGATGGAGTCCACGTCCCTGTATAGGGATTGTTGATACTCCTTTGTGGAAGTTTATAAGTTTTGATTATGTCAAACCCTGCAGGTGGATTATGAATCCGACATATCAAATAAGTTAAGCGAAAGGTTCAAGGAATTAAATAAGTCTATTAAATTTAATTATCAGTAATTTAATTTATTAGACGGGTATCTGTAATCTTAACGTGGGGAGATACATAAGCATTTAATAATATGGAGCTCGAAATATAATTCCTAGTATGACAATTAGTGCAATTATAATTAATTAGTGATATAAATTATAAATTATGTAAATAAGGATTGATCTTGGTTGGATTAGGAATCCTTATTTCCGTAGGAAGCCCTAGTTATACTAATCCTATGGTCCTTGTTGTAGCCTCTATATATACGCACTCTAAGAGCAGCTAGGGTTATGCTTGCTCATAATTAAGAGATACACGTTTTTGTGAGGACGAGAAACCCTAGTAGCTATGAGTCCACTCTCTCTAGAGTAAGGCGTGTATAAAGGATACAACAGAAGTTCGAAGGTTGAGCTCGAGTAGTTGATTCATGCTTGTTGTTCTTAATTATTATTCAGGATCAAACCAGACAGATCTCAAAGGTATGATTCTAATCACATAGATTAGACTATACTAATTAGATTAGAATTTTTGGTATTATGCATATGCACTATAGCCGGGTCATGAGAAATTCCTTAGTCCCCAGCAAAAGAGAGTGACTGGATCATGGTCACCTCATCCCGGGAGCTCCAGGGTTGACCAAGATTGGCCGAGGTTGACTAGAGTTGACTGGGATTGTCCAGGGTTGATTGGGTTGACCAGAGTTGACTGGGATTGATCAGAGTTGATTGGGTTGACTAGAGTTGACTGGGTTGACTAGCGTTGACTGGGGTTAACCAGAGTTAATTGGGGTTAACTAGAGTTGACTGGGGTTAACCAGAGTTAACTGGGGGGGTTGCCAGTTTGATTCCCAGAGCTAGTGTGGTTTCCAAGGGCGTTTGGGTGCCTAGGGACAAAATTGTCACTTTGATCTGGGAACCTTCGGGAAAGGACTGGGGTTGACTGGATGGCACTGAACTTGCCAGACCGTCTAGGGACGGCCTAGAAAGGTGGTCTTATTATTCTGAGGATTTGGTACTTTCTCGAAGAACGTGTCAGGTTTATTAGGGGCGAAATGATCATTTTTTACCAGGACGGGCTATCAGGCATTGGTGTTGACTAGTCTGGATTTGTCTGGACTTTTGTCCAAGGAATTGGTACTTTCTCAGTGGACATGTTTGAAAAGGTCTTACTGCCTTGAGGGATAAATTTTCTTGAAGGTCGTGCCAGACTTGGATGGTCTTCCTTCTTAAGGGGTTTATGCTTTCTCAAAGAAAATACCGAATTAGCAAACATTCTACATTGGCGGGTTAGCAGGCACCAGAAGTGAACCGCTTTTCCATATCGGGGACTTAGGTACTTTTGAAAGATGAGTGTAAAAGGGGCTTTACCAATTCGGGGAATAAACTTTCTCGGTGATTGTGCCGTGCTGGGTTGAATGGTCTTATCGTCAATGAGGGATCAACTTTCTCGAATGACGAGACAATTGGATTTGACTTTGAGTTTGAATGTACTTATCGCCTTATGGAAGACGTGCCACGTTGGATTAGATTGACTAATGCATGAGGGGCATTGTGGTCATTTTGCCTTTATTGGGCCTAGTAAACCGCGAAGCGGTTGACTAATTGTATTGAATTTGAAAAGCTAGTTTGGGCTTGAATATGCTTGTGTTGGTTTATAGGTGCTTCTGGTTAGACCAGAGATCGTCGAATGGCCAAAATGGGGTGCTAACATACGGCCCTCTTGATTATGTGGTGAAGCCTAACCTTGTATGTTCATGACCCTATTGCATTGTGGTTATCATGTTCATGCATTGTATTCAATATTGCATTCAAAGTTGTTCTCAAACTTGCATTCAAACCCCAAGTTGTTTTCAAAACTATACTCTTATGATGATTCTAGCCATTCCATGGTTATGGTTATTTTAGGAAAGTGTTATATTCAATATGATTGTTATAATCCATATTTCAAACCATAGTTGTTGTCAAAATCATAACTCTAGAATGATTTTAATCTTTTCATAGTTAGAATCGTTTTAGAAAAGTAAGATATTCAAATGACTTTCAAAAGTCTATATTCAAAAGCCCTTTCCAAATGGTTTTGTAGATCTACTTTCCAAAAACTCTTTGTTTTGAAGTCCAAGTCAAGTCCTAGAATCCATGATTAGGAAATCCTAATCCCTTTCTTAAAATCATGACTTTCTATCATACCTTTCCAATTTTAATTCAAATAAAATCCTTTTCAAATAGAAAACCAAATGAAATTATCTATTTTTGGAAATAAAACTCAATCTTCAACTTTAGGGAATATAAATTAAATCTTTCATAATTTCAAATCCTTCTTAATTTCAAACTTCCAAATGTTTCCAAATTCTAATCTTTCCTACTTTCAAAATCTACCTTTTTCAAATTCAACTTTCCAAATTCAATGTTTCTTAATTCAAACTCTTTTTTATTTCAAACTTTCAAATATTTCCTAAGTTTACATCTTTCTAAATTCAAAATTTTCCAAACTCAAATATTTCCAAAATCAGCTCTTTCTTAAAAAAGAAGCTTTCCTAATTCGAAACTTTTCTATTTTGGAACTTTTATAATTCGAAACTTTCCTAAAACCTAACTTTCTAAAATCAAACCCTTTTATTTCAAGTGCATGTTTTAACCTTAGGTTGCATAAACTCTAGGGGGCCAAACCTTATTTCAACCATAACTCTAAAGTTAAGAAGCTTCAATTCTTTTCTAAAACTCAAGTCTAAAACTGAGATAGTTTTTAAACTCTAATTCAAATCAAGGTGATTTTAGAGTTTAACTCAATCTTTCTAAATCAAAGTTCAAGTTCGATTTCAAATTAAAGTTCAATTTTCAATCGTCTAATCAAAGTTAAAACTAGACTTTTCAAAGGCCTCAAAGTGTCTTTCAAATCAAACAAGACCCCAAAGTGTCTATTTTCAATTGGACCCCAAGTCTGAACTACGACTGACCTGATTCCCAACAAAGGGGCACGTATACGTAGGCAACCCTTAAAGGTGCGGTCACAATCTTTTCAAGTTTCCAATTCCATAACCTTTGTCAAGTTTCCAATTACTACAATCTCTTTCGAACTTCAAATCCCCCTTTTAAATCTGTTTTTGCAATCAAATCTTTTTCTTGCACTTGCATGTCATGTATCATATTAAACCTCTTTTTAAAATTCTTTTCAAAGTGGATATAATTGGACATTGGACAATCGAAGATTCTAAATGAGTGAGCCTAGGGTAAAAAGACATGTAGGTACCGCAAGGGCGAGATAGGGTGATAGCCTTGTACATCTTTCCTATACGTAACCAACCTCCGAACCTCGAATCACTATTTTTGAGAAACCAAAACCGGAGTCATTTTTCAAAAAGGGCTTTAATCTTTTCAAAGGTAGCCAAACAATATGTTTTCTCCAAAAATCCTCTCTTAAAGAAGTTTTCCAAAACCTTTTCAAAAACTCTAAGTTTAATCTTTGGATTGCACTTAGTTTTAGGTGACCTAACCCCCTTTAACAAAGTTAGGTGGCGACTCCAAACTTTTTCCAAAAGCCCTTATTCAAGTCAATTTCTAGTTCAAACATAGTTGCACTCATCCTTCTAGGAGGATGAGTTGTAACGAGAGAGTACCGTGTTTTTTTCACTTGTGTTTCCTCGAGTGCAAAAAATTGAGGCACAACATTGGGGTATCATGAAAATACTCAATTATATAGCATAGAGATACAACAATCCCTCAATTTATGTTACTGAGAATGGTAATCACTTGACCATTGCCTACCTAAAGCAATATGGAGTTATATAACATCAATTATGTTGTTATATGATATCATCCTTCACCATGAATGAACTAGTTGCTGATAAGAATTTGCATGATGATTACTTACTAGTTTTAATGAAAGAGAATTAAGCATAACTGTATGGTATTTGTAAGCACCCCATGTTTTGCCTGCTCGGTAATATCCGGCCTGACCAGACTCACATTCAAACCAACACAGACACATTCAAGCCCAAACCAACTTTCTAGACTCAATCTAATCAATCAACAGCTTCGCGGGCCTGCCAGGCCCAATAGAAGCAAAAACCAAAATGCCCTTGTAACATTGCTCGATCCAATTCCAGTTGGCACGTCTTCCTAAAGATGGTAAGTCTCTATTTCAACCTCAATTCTAGTTTTAATTCTAGTCCAGACCAATCAAACTTTATTCGGCATGTCTTTTGAGAAAGTTAATTCCTCAAATGGTATTCCATCCAGTTTGGCACGTTTATCGAGAACACTCCTCGAAACGATAAGTCCCTTTAAACTAGTCAATCGGGATGGAACCCAAGTCCCTGAGATGGTAGAGCAGTTCCCTTTTGGTGCCTGCTAGCTTGCCAATGTAGAATGTCTATTATCCAGCACGTCGATTGAGAAAGTACCTAAGGCCCGAGATGATAAGACCATCTAGCAGCTTCCCAAGATTAGGTAGTATCTAGAATGAACATACATCGTCAGAGTGATGGAAACACTCACAAATCGGCTTTGGGTGTTAAAATTGGCAATCCTCCGGAACATTCTCGATAGTGTTTCCAACCTTCAAGCATCCTCACGGGTCACTCTGGGTCCATTTCGGTGTTTTTTCAATTCAAATGATTGTTTTGTCCCTGGTGGGCTGATCAACCCTTTCAACTATCTCGGCAGTGTTTCTTAAGCCAATTACCTCTAGGACACTCTTTTGAGGGTTCCTGTCTATCCCCGGCCTTCCAGATCATCCTCAGACTTTTCGGAGTCACTCTTAGTGGAGCAAAGTTAAGAATTGCATGATAGTTACTGCGATAGGCACCCAAATCTTTTGCCTTACGTCCTAAGGGTCAAAAGATACGTTTCTTGCCGCTTTAAAACTTTCCTAAGTGGCTGGCCCTACTAGTAGTGGCACCAAGCCAATAAATGGCCTAGCGCCACTCTTAGTGGCGCTAAGCTTAAAAGAGAACTAGAGCCACTGTAACAGGCGCTAGTTCTTGTTTCAGTTGCCTATAAATACATACCCTCTTCCTGCATAAAAAGAGTCTGCAAACTCAGTCCAAAAACTCTACCTCTCTGAAAATAGAGCTCGAATTCTCTCAAAACCCTAATTCTCTCAAGCCGCCTCAAATCCTAGCCTCCGTACACCCAAACCCTAGCCTCTATACATCCTATACACTCAAATACAAGCCTCAAAACATCCAATGAAGATCAAGTGCTGCATATTTAAAGCTCTCAAAGTTCAAGTCAAGTAAAGTAAACAAAGCAATCAACTCAAAAAGAAGACAAGATTGGTTATCTATTTACTTTTATGTAATCCCCCTCTCTCTTCTCTCTCCTAGCCCACTTAGATTCTCTTCTATTTTAATCCCATCTTCGACTTCCTCTTCTTGCATGCTTGAAACAAGGGACTCCTTGATTCATGCATAGGAGAAATTGTTAAAACTCACCGTGCTAGGGGCTTTCTTTAAGTTTGACCTAAGACGGTGTTGGTTCGGCTTCTTTAATTATGTGGTGAAGCCCAACCTTGTATATTCACGCCCCTATTGCATTGTGGTTATCATGTTTATACATTGCATTCAAAATTGTATTCAAAATTGTTTTCAAACTTGCATCAAAGTTCTCTTTTAAAACTTGCATTTAAAATTTCCTTCTTTCAAACTTGTTTTCAAAATCACACTCCTAGGATGATTCTAGCCATTCCGTGGTTAGGGTTGTTTTAGAAAAGTGTTATATTTAAGATAACCATTACGGTCCAAATTTTGGGTGTAAACCCTAAATTGTTTTTATCAAAATCAGAATCCTAAAGTGATTCTCACCATTTCATGGTTATGATTGTTTTAGAAAAGTGTTACATTCAATGTGATTATTATGGTTCATATTTCAAACCCTATTTATTTTCAAAATCACAATTCTAGAATGGTTCTAATATTTTCATGGTTAGAATCATTTTAGGAAAGTGAGATATTCAATAGCCTTGCAAAAGTCCATATTCAAACCTCTTTCCAAATATTTTCGCAAATCCACTTCCTAAAAACTCTTTTCAAAGATCTACTTTCCAAAAGCTCTTTACCTTGAAGTCTAAGTCAAGCCCTAGAATCCATGATTAGGAAACCCTAATTTCTTTCTTAAAATCATAGCTTTCTCTTTTGACTCAAATCATAGATTTCCAAAATCCTTTTTCCACTAAATCATAGATTTTCAAAACTCAACCTTTCCAACTCTATGTCAAATCAAATCTTCCAATTTAGGAAACCAAATCAAATCCTCCAATTTTGAAAACAAAATCAAACCATCTATTTTTGAAAATAAAATTGAATCTTCTATCTTAGGAAATAGAAATCAAATCTTTCCTAATTTCAAACCTTTTTAAATTCCGACTTTCTAAATTTCAAACTATCAAATCTTTCCTAATTCTAATCTTTCCTAATTTCAATCTTTCTTAAATTCAAACTTTCAAACCTTTCTTAATTTCAAACTTCCAAATCTTTCTAAATTTCAAAACTTTCTAAGTTCACATCTTTCCAAATTAACTCTTTCTTAATATAGAACTTTTCTAATTCGAAACTTTCCTAATTTGGAACCTTCCTAATTTAAAACTTTCTGAAATCAAACCTTCTTATTTCAAGTGCATGTTTCAACCCTAGGTTACCTAGGTCCTAAGATGTCTAAACCCTAGTCCAACCCTAACTCTAAAGTTAGGAAGCTTCAACTCTTTTTAAAAACTCTTCTTTAAACTCATGTAAAAACCAAGATGGTTTTAAAACTTCAATCTAAGTTGAGATTATTTCAAAGCTCAACTCAATCTTTCCAAATCAAGCCCAAATTCTACTTCAAAGCTCAATTTCAACTGCTCAAGTTCAATTTCAAATCAAAGTCAATTCCAAGTTTGATTTCAAATCAAAGTTTAATTTTACATCCTCTAATCAAAGTTCTAAATCAAACTTTTTTAAGCCAAGCTTTCTAAAGACGTTAAGGTATCTGTTTTCAATCGGACCCCGAGTCCAAACTACGACTGATCTGATTTCTAACAAAGGGATATGTAGGCAACGCTCATGGGTACGGTCATAACTTTTTTCAAGTTTTCAATTCTACAATCATTTTCGAGTTTCCAATTCCTTAACCTTTTTCAAATTTTTAATTTTCTCAACCTCTTTCAAACTTCTAATCCTCTCTTCAAATCTATTTTCAAAATCAAATTCTTTTCTTGCACTTGTATGTCATGCATCATATCAAACCTCTTTCTAAAACTCTCAAAGTGAATATAATTGGACAATGAATAATTGATGATTCTAAATAAGTGAACCTAGGGTGATAAGACATGTAGGTACCGTAAGGGCGGGATAAGGTGATAGCCTAGTGCATCTTCCCTATACGTAACCAACCTTTGAACCTAGAATCACTGTTTTTGAGAGACCAAAACTAAAGTCATTTTTCAAAAAGGGCTTAAATATTTCCAAATGGTGCCAAACAACCTGTTTTCTCCAAAAACCCTCTCTTTAGGAAGTTTTTCAAAACCTTTTAAAAAAACCCTAAGTTTAATCTTTGGATTGTACTTAGTTTTAGGTAACCTAACTCAACTTAACAAAGTTAGGTGGCAATTCCAAACTTTTTTCAAAAACCCTTATTCCAGTCAATTTCTAGTTGAAACCTAGTCGCACTCGTCCTTTTAGGAGGATGAGTTCTAACAAGAGAGTACTGTATTTTTTTCACTTGTATTTTCCTAAGTGTGAAAAATCGGGACACGACAATAATACCTTCTGGTTACTTACGTATTGGTGAAGGAATAATGGGTTTGGATTAATTGTTTATGCAACCCCTTGTAAACAAGATCTTTTAGTTTTGACACATTGATTGTTTGGTGAAAAGCCTTCTGCTGCCATTTCTTTTGTACTTACAGTGTGCACGTGCA